>CM076572.1:1272887296-1273084907 GCA_034641835.2 Pinus albicaulis | reverse complement strand
TTTGATCCAGGTGGATATTGGTGGTCACCCGCCTATTCCACTTGGGGCTCCACCATTGTCTATTTCAGTTTTTCAGTTTCGGCACAATTTACTATTTTTAGCAAACTTTTCGGGTCCTAAACTCTCGTACGTTTTGAGGCTCTAAACGACGTTTTTTGGGTATGAAAGCGCCAGCGAATTTTCTGATAAAATTCGTCCCGACAGCTGTAGTCCTCGGATAGAGCTTTCTAATGATGTATCATATGCGTCAAACGGAGATAGTATGCCAAAGTTACGTCCCTGGGAAGTTGAAACACCAATTTACCTAAACGGGGCCCATAGTTTTGGCGCTTCATCTCCTAGGGTTAGGTTTTTGGATGTTTAGGGTTCTCCATTGTTTCTCAATAATAAATAGGCCCTCGAGCCTCATTGTAACTCAGTTCAGAGGCCTGTAGCCGCCACATCTCTTCTCAGAGATAGCTACCAGCGCCCTAGCTAGTTTTATTTCCATTCGGTCTGTAAGCAAATTTCAGTTCTTTGATATTAATGAAATGAAGTGTTATTTCCGCTGCATCTCTGTATTTATGGTTATATGTTTATTCTGTTGCGTTCCCGCATAAATCCGGATCAGTGGTATCAGAGCGGTCTGCTTTTTCTCGATCCTTCTTTGCATGTCCCCAACGAGGTCGGGGTATAAGGAGCTAGGGCTCGATCTGGTGGAACCTTTGCAAGATCAGCCTCGCAAACCTCGACGGACGCCCATGGGGGATGAAAAGAAAGATGAGGGAGCAGAAGATCCTATCAAAATATTGCTCGAGGAGGCCCTCGAAAAACAAAGGAACGCGATGATGGATAGCTTTGCTCAGATCCTTCAACGGCTGCCCACCGGCGGCGCATCTGCATCCAGTAGCCACTCTGGAGTTGCGACTCCCTTTAAGGTACAAGTAAATTTTGACATTCCCACATTTGAGGGTCAAATAGACGCAGATGCCGTAGATAGATGGTTGAATCTATTAGAAGGATATTTCTCTGTTCATGACTTTTCAGACCGGGAGAAGATTATTTTTGCACTCCTCAAAGCTACCCCCCATGTTAAGGACTGGTGGGAAACCTACCGTGAGAACAAGGACCAGACAGAACCCTCTCTGTTCTCGGCCGTACCAACTTGGAATTCTTTCCGAGACGCCGTCAAGGAACAGTACTATCCCGTGGGGAGCTATGAGGACAAGTACATACAATGGACCACGCTGCGACAACAAAGGGATCAAGATGTGCATGAGCTGACGAATATGTTCCATACCCTGCGCACAAAGTTGGGTATCAAAGATTCGTAGAAACATCCGGTGCCAGCATCGTTGTACCGTCCGCACAAATACATTCAAAGAGGAAATGGAGTTCTTGCATTCCCGTTGGTACACAAAGATACCGCATGTCGCCAAGATTGAGCAACGGGGGCTGCAGAAGCGAGACTTGACTGCGGAACCAAAAGCAAGGGGAGGCCCACATCTTCCGGCGAACAAAGGACAGAGCCAAGGCATGGCGGCTAAAGACAACCCGTCAAAGCCACAAGAAAATAACAAGACCGCAAAGCCAAAGAAGGACACGGGAAAGTGGTGTGAGTTCCATAAGAGCTCCACTCACAACACAAGTGAGTGTCGGGCCAAGCAATCGCTAGTGGCCGAGATGAGGGCTTCTGAGTCAGATGCATGCTCTGACTCCGAATCAGAACCTGAAAAGGTGAATGAAAAAGGGAAACAGATTATTGATGCGGAGCCCAACGCCACTGTTGCCACTGCAAAGATCCAAAAGGAGGAACCGGAAGATCCAGAGGAGGAGGAACGTCTCTTCCACTCCCAGATGTGGGTAAAGGGCTCCCCGGTACAGTTCATTGTCGACAATGGGAGCCAAAAGAACCTCATTTCAGCAGACGTCGTGAAGCGGCTGGGCTTGCCGACCACAGCTCACCCACATCCATACACCATCGGGTGGCTTCACCAAGGACGAGATCTCCGCGTCAGCCAACAGTGCCGCCTTCCCTATAGCATCAAGCCCTTCACGAATGAGGTATTATGTGACGTTGCTCCTATTGATGTTTCTGATGTATTATTAGGACAACCATACTTGTGGAAGCGTCATGCTGTGTATGAGTCTCGACCTCGTGCTGTTATTGTTACTTTGGGAAATAAGTTGTAAAGGATACCAGAGGTACCACCTCCTGCTGCTATCTCTTTGGTTACTGCAAAACAATGCAGTAAGCTCATTTCCCAAACCAGGAAATTCGTTTTCCTGATGATCCGCCCCCAGGGCAAGAAGAAGACTGTGGCCACGACCTCCAGACAGGGCTCCTCTGCACAACAACAACAAATGGATAAGGTTGTGGAGGAGTACGGGAACATATTCACCTCACCCACTGGGGTTCCTCTGCACTGTCAGGTCAAGCACCCGATTGATCTGACTCCCGGTGCACCGCTACCTAATGGACCGATCTATCGGCGCTATGTTCTGGAGAATGATGAAATCAAGAGGCAGATTCAGGAGCTGTTGCAGAAAGGTCACATCAGACCAAGTTCATCGCCCTGTGGGAGCCCGATCGTGTTGGTACATAAGAAGGATGGGACGTGGAGACTCTGTATTGACTATCGGGCGCTGAACAAGATCACTGTCCGGAATAGGTACCCAATCCCACTGATTGATGACCTTCTGGACCAACTCCAAGGTGCAAAATATTTCAGTAAGATCGACCTGAAGTCTGGGTATCACCAGGTACCAATTGAACCCTCTGATGTGTGGAAGACTGCCTTCAAAGCTAAGGAAGGCCTTTTTGAATGGCTGGTCATGCCTTTTGGGTTGACGAATGCTCCTGCAACCTTCATGAGGATGATGGACGACATCTTGCGGCCATTCACCAACTCATTTGTAGTGGTGTACTTGGATGACATTCTGATCTTCAGCCAGACTTGGGAAGAGCACCTTCACCACATCCAACAAGTCCTCCAAACACTGTGGCAACACAAGTTGTGTGCCAATTTGGAGAAGTGCACTTTGGCATGACCCAGGTTCAATATCCGTGATACATTATTGATGAAAGGGGGGGGTGCATGTGGATCCACCAAGATCTGTCATTCGGATTGGCCAGCCTCGGGTCACATCATACCGCAGCTTCGTTTTCGGGTCTTGCTAATTCTCATCGAGGTTCGTGTTGGGATTCTCTCATCACTTGGCCCCACAACGCGCCACCATGAGGAGCGAGAGCAAAATTTGGTCTTTAACTCACCGAAGGTGCCGCGGAACAAAGTCGCCGCCCGCCTCCCGCGTTCACTTTACCTCGTACTTGCAACCCATTTGAGATCGAGACAGATGCCTCTGACTATGCTATTGGGGCAGTTCTTACTCAACAGGGACATCCAGTGGCATATCACAGCGAGACATTTTCTGAGATAGTTCGCAAGTATCCCACCTATGACAAAGAAATGTATTCCATTGTGCAAGCCTGTCGACAATGGAAGCATTACATTTTGGGGGAAGGAAACAATCATCCATACAGACCACCGGCCCTTGCAGTTCATACAGACACAAGGGAAGTTGCAGAATGATCGCCATCAGAAGTGGTCCACATATCTGCAACAGTTTCATTTGAACATCAAGTACAAGAAGGGTAGCACCAATAATGTTGCAGACTGCCTCAGCCGACCACCGATTGTGGCGCTCACCACCATGCTCAACTCTTGTGGGCACGAGACTTCTGATTGGCCGCTTCTCTATGAGAGTGACCCAGAATTCGGCCACACTTACAAGGCACTCTTGGGGGGTATGCAAGTTCCAAATTTTCACCTCCAAAATGCACTTTTATGTCACCTGGGACACCTTTGTGTTCCTTCAAGCGAGCGTGCCAAGATGATATGGGAAGCACACTACACTCGAGTCGCTGGGCATTTCGGGGTCGAGAAAACAGTAGCAATACTACAGAAGTATTTCTATTGGCCGAACCTTCGAAAGGATGTCGAGAAGCACATCAGATCCTGCACTGCTTGTGCCATTGCCAAACCGACCATCAAGAAGCAAGGCCTATATACTCCTCTACCTACCCCCAGTCGACCTTGGGAATCCATCTCCATGGATTACATGTCGGGCCTGCCTTCTACTAAGCATGGAAATGACTGTGTTTTTGTGGTCGTCGACAGATTCTCGAAGATGGCCATTATGGCGGCCTGCAAGAAGAATATCACAGCAGAAGCCACCGCTAAACTCTTCTTTGAACGAGTGTGGGTGCACTTTGGGATCCCACAGTCTATCATATCAGATCGAGATAGCAGGTTCCTCAGCACATTTTGGTCCAGCCTCTGGTCAATGTTGGACACAAAGCTCACCAAGTCCACAAATTTCCATCCCCAAACAGATGGCCAGACAGAGGTCGTCAACAGAATGATTGTACACATTCTGCGCATGTACAATTCAAAGCATCCACGCACATGGGACGAGAGCCTCCCATATGTACAACATAGTTATAATCGGGCTCTCCACAGTTCAATCGGCCATAGCCCCTTTCAGGTGGGCTTGGGATTCCAGCCACTATGTCCCATTGACGTAGCCATGCCATTTGCAACTGCTCAGGCCAATTCAGCTCATGTCCAGTCTGAAGTTGACAAAGCCAGTAGCTTCATCGAGCGCATTCAACACATCCGCCAACAGGTTCATGATATATTGGACAGAGCCAATACCAAGTACAAGCAACGCCATGATCAACACCGGGTGCCACACAACTTCCAGGTGGGTGACAAAGTATGGCTACATTTGCAGAAGGAGCGCCTCACTGGACCCCACCGCAAGCTTCGCCCGCTCCGATACGGGCCGTACACCATCACCAAGGCCGTAGGGAACAATGCATTCGAGCTCAGTATTCCACCATTCCTTGGTCTGCACCCAGTCTTCAATGTGGATCGCCTTCGTCCTTACTTCCCACCTCTACTGGACACCTCGGACATTGTAGAACAACTCACACCAACCGAGTTAAATCCAGACTGCATGGAACAGGCCACCACAGATTGCATCATGGACATGCAAATCAAGAACACTCGCCAGCAGAAGATCCAACTATATCGGGTTGTCAAAGCCGGCCAACTCCTGCACCAAGGAAAGTGGTTCACCAGGGACCAAGTTCAGCAGAAATTTCCTCATCTCATGGAGGAACTTAACGCAATGGGGACCATTGCTTCCTAAGGGGGAGGAATGATCCAGGTGGATATTGGTGGTCACCCGCCTATTCCACTTGGGGCTCCACCATTGTCTATTTCAGTTTTTCAGTTTCGGCACAGTTTACTATTTTTAGCAGTTTTTCGGGTCCTAAACTTCTGGAGCCGTTTTGAGGCCCTAAACGACGTTTTTTGGGAAAACGGAGGGCAACATGGGTACATGGACCGATGTTGCCCGTTCCAAATTTGTAGTCCTCGGATAGATCTTTCTAACGAGGTATGGTACGCGTCAAACGGAGATCGTATGCCAAAGTTACGCCCCTAGGAAGTTGAAACACCAATTTACCCAAACGGGGCCCATAGTTTTGGCGCTTCATCTCCTAGGGTTAGGTTTTTGGCTGTTTAGGATTTCCCATTGTTTCTAAATGATAAATAGGCCCTTGAGCCTCATTGTAACACAGTTCAGAGGCCTGTAGCCGCCACATCTCTTCTCAGAGATAGCTACCAGCGCCCTAGCTAGTTTTATTTCCATTCTGTCTGTAAGCAAAATTCAGTTCGTTGATATTAATGAAATGAAGTGTTATTTCCGCTGCATCTCTGTATTTATGTTTATACGTTTATTCCTCGTTGCATTCCCGCATAATCCGATCGCCTTTACTCGATCGTCTAAAATACTAGTTATTTACTAGTTTTTCGGCGTTGCAGGAGGTTAAAACTCAAGTGCAAGGTCGTTTTCAATCCCGCCGCTTTCTCCTAAGCCACCTCACTATTCTCAAGTATCTAGTCATTTTCTCATCACACTATTTCCCTTCTAGTTTTACTTTTCAAATGGTCATGGGGAAAATGAAAACCAAGAAGTCCGAGCCCTGAAACCCCACAGCCCGCGAGGTCGTGTTGTTCCTAGACCCGAACCCCTCATCGATGCCCATGCACGACTCCGTGACCCGCCCATCTGCTCAGCTGTAGCCGACATCGACCCGAGCTTTTTGAATATCTAAAGGGCGAAGATATGTTCCGTAGTCGTCAGCCGGCCCACGAAATCGCCCGACCACATCCCGAGTTCATTGGTCGGGGAGGCCTATTACGAGCGCAGACATGTTCCTCTCGCTCAAGGCACAAGATTCCACTTCACCCAAACTCATAAGGAAAGCTAGCTCCGCTACCCTCACGTACCTAAAATTATGTTGAGTTTCCTCTTTGAGGTCTCCTCCCATCAATTCTCAAAGCTACCTCGGTAGTACTGTGCGGGTTTCCCGCCCTCTCGCATTCTCGCTCGTCATCTTTCCCCTGGGTCATTGCATTCTTGTTCCCTTGTCTACTTTTCTAACCAATGTGCGCCGGTCCTAGCACTCATCTTAGGGTTGTTAGGGCTTCAGAGGTCAACCAGGTGACTAAAGAGGGTATAGCTTTTCTATGGCTCATGATGCGTAAGGGTACCCTTTTTGGATATCCCTTCTTTCCTAGCTTCACTTATCCAAACCCGCTTCAAGAGATTTCCTCATCGGTTCTTTTTAAGTTTTGCCCTAGTGTTCTACTCCGTTCTATTCGAGCATGCGTGGATAGATTTGAGAATCTAGACCTAAACAGACTCAAGATAAGTGCCAAACCCGAGCCATCTTTGAGTGGACCGGTCATTTCGCTACAAGAGTCAAGGGATATGCAAATTTATTAATGAGTTCATGACCATAGCTTATGCCATAATACATGACAAAATTCCCCTTCACCTAGAATATTTCCTAAGGTATGAATGGTCATACTGACGAAGAAGATTGCACAGGATTGGTACCGTTTGAGGATTATACCGAGATCAAAGTCTGGTGGTGGAAGTACCTCCCCATCGTCTCGTTTCTGTTTCCGCCTATGCGAGCTTTGCCTCGGGACCATTCCGACAAACCTTAAAGGCCGACTAGATCCACTTCGTGCCCGTTGAAGAAAGGATACATTCTCAAACTCCCAACTCGGGCTGATCCCTTCACCATAAATTCGAGGCATGCCATCTTCATCGTGAAAAATTGCCAAGAAGATGGACTCCCATTGCAGGAAAGGGCCTCCGCCCTATGACTCCTAAGGGAATCCTCTCCAATAGGAAGAGGAAAATAAAGTCAATCGTTTATACACATGAGACTAGGCCCCTCATTGAATGGAGAGCTAATCTTGATACATGGCCTTTGGATGCACAGATAGAGGCTTAGCCCTTAGTCGCGTAAAGGGAAGGGTGACAATGTGTCTCATGGAATAGAGGAACAAGGACAGCAGCACCTTAGAAGTCACGAAGGTGGGGATATTGATGTAGGAGCACACCCTCATAAAAACCGCAGAACCGATGGGCCAAATGACATAGGAGAGAGCCATCCTTTGAAGAGATTCCCGAATTTGGGGCCCTTGACAAGAATAAGTCAGGTTTTCTAATTGTGCTTTTGACGATGCCTCTCATCAAAGCCCTCCCAAGCCACAGTAATTATGGTGGATGATCAAAGATAAGGAAGGAGATAAACGCGCAACAAATTCGCCAGGGAGAAATTAAGGGCCGACGGTAGGGTTTGTGGACAAGCATCATTCTCGATCACCTCTCGTGCTAGACATGGATAAAGAGTAAATTACATCGGCAATTCAAAATAGCAATGTTATAGCCCTTGGCAAATGGAGGCCAATACGAGCTTTAGAAATTCATCTTAAACCTAACCAATATCCCCCTGTTAGACAAGCTTGACTTACACAAGTGCATAGGAGATATGTTACGGGATGAGGTAGTGAAATATGCACTAGCTTTGAGGAAGCTTGAGCGGTATATTAACTTGGTACTAGAGCACCAAAGGAGAGAGAAGCAGCGTCGTAGCAAACAATGCCAAGCTAGGAAGCCCTCAAGAAAACGATAAGGGATAAGGGAGCCGAGAAGATGCAAGACGACAAAACTTATCACCGAGTTAGAAGTGGAGAACTTGGAGTCAAGCGGAAGCTAAACATGCCCGCGGGAAGCATGTGCACAAATGAGCCAGTCTGTGTAGAAAAGGAAAAATCTGCTCTTGCCAACTCGCTGGGCTAGAGAACAGAAGAAAAATGCACAAAAGGCCACGGAGATTTCCGAACTAAATCGTAGACTATTAGAGTGGCACAAATGACATGTGTGACCCCCGTAATATGAGCCCTAACAACCCCGAAATGCCTCGCTAAGGCCCCCGTCTAACTGGCTGCACGTATGAATGAGACCCACTCACCACCAACAACTAAAGGAGGTTGAGGTTGCATTGGCGAAATCGAAGGTGATGGCGTCCTTACAAAGGGGAAGTGGAAAAACCGCGAGGGGAAACTCAGTATAGGATAAGTCCATCAAGGACTTGAAGGCAAATCAAAGGCAATATGGCACTCGTGGAAGCGAGGCAACCGATTTGGATAGACATAATAGCAGAGGTCAACATTGGAATTTCTCACACCGATGGACGGACAAGAAGATTGCAATTTGCTTGTTCAAAGCACAACACAGGAGGGACACGCAGACGCAGAGAAGCAAAGGCTTCAAGGCAACAAGAGATATATCTTGCACTGAACGAACTCGCCTCTCGAGGAATTGCGCGCGCATGAATTCCTTTTAACGTTTTAGGACTAAGCAGGAGGTTTAAAGAGTAATCGAGAAAGAGACTGCGCGCAAATGCAATGGGTTGATTAACTCTAGTCTCGAAATGAGGAAAAATCCACGGGGAGGAGCAAGCCGGGTGAAGCAAGCCTCCCATCATGCCGGGATCCACAAACAAAGCGCATTCTCCCAGCTAACGGCCTACGAGCGTAAAATGTCGTAAATTATGAATAATGCGGACATATCATCGGGAAAGACCACCCTGGCTGAAAGAAGATACAATAATAGCCGCTATGAATAAAGAGTTCTTCCCTCCTCTACCGTGTTAAGCAATTCCTCGTCGTCTGCGTGATTATACCGAGCTAACTAACATACAAACCCCGTTTTGAAACCTACATCACAATGCCATCTCCACGGGAAAGTACGTGGCAAAAGGGTGCTGAATACAAATGCCTCCGCATCTTCTTCTTCGCATCAACAACCTCGTCGCCCGCCAAATTGGATCATCTTCATCCTCGCCCCGGCCACATCCGCCACCATTAGGCACTCGTTGAAGCGCCAACCGATGAAACTCTCATGATTTGGCCCACGCGGCCCGTTTAATTTTATTTTCTATGAAATAAAATCGGGGGTGAAATCTTGATTTCACCCTATGCACTTCCCTTTTTATTTTCTACTTTCGTTATGTTTTAGTTAGAGCCTCGTGTCAGCCACACCGTTTGAGACAGAGGTCGTTTGCCTCATCATCAATTTTGGTTTTTTATTAAGATCGGAAATGTATATATCTCCCGAGAATATTTTGTCTTGAAAATATCTCATTCCGAATGGTCATGTGAAAAACTATAAAAAGATCGGATCAAGGACTTAGAAAAGGTTCTCGATTTTCTACTAGAAGAAGTGGTCGTCTGTGAATCGTCTTCTTTTTTGTAATTTTGAGGTTCTCTTCTCTTAGTGTATATCCGAAGAGCCATTTTGGGAAAAGTAATACAAAGTCACTGTGTTTTACTAGATTCCTACTAAAATGAATGAACAAGAGATGTATTTTCTGGCAAAGTGATTCAATTTAATGTCCATTGTTCTTACATCTTCCTTGTTATCGTTGTTTTCTAATGCGAGTGTTCTATGAGTTAGATATGAAATTATCTTTCATGGTACTCATGTCTTGCTTTCCAAGAACATTTAAATATTGTTCGAGGCACGATTTTTGTTCCAAGTTCTTCTTTACATATCGCTATTCTTCTAATGTCATTTAAGGGTGGATTCTTGTGTTGGCATAAGCCTACCTTGCTTTGACTTTCCCTAATTTCCTACACCGTATCTCATTTTCATTATTTTTATAATCGCTCATTTGTCTCACAAGCGACAACTCTTCCTCATGACTACTTCAAGGCCATTCTAAGTAGGCCTTTCTCTCTGCTGTCTAGAACTCTTTTCTACCAATATTCTTCTAATATCCCGGACCACCATTCAAAAATACTTTAACTACCTTTCATATCGGGAGGTTCCCGTTTGCTGAAGATGCAAATTACCTTTAAAAGCCTCCCCGTCCTAAGATGTCCTAGGCACTAGTCTTTAGCAACTCAAGGCCGTCTCTAGGAGTTACAACACCACCATTGTCGAATCCAAGAGAAAGGCACAACAGATAATCGAGGGACACAGAGGAGTTCATCGAGCTCCCGTAACCGGAAGAGGCAACAGACCACCCGACGTATACTAGGCATTGCTGCACGGATAGAGAACCCTCCAGCTTTTAGGGAGTCGTTCAAAGAGCTAGCATGGGTGGATGCCATGGTACCTAGAAGAGTACACTTCTATCATGACGAATGAGTGTCTAGGGAAGTTGTACCTAGACCAAGAGAACAAACCACCGTAGGATTAAGATGGATCTACAAGATCAAGTACACTGCAGATGGTAGCGTGGAGAAGTATAAGGCAAGGATCGTGGCAAAGGGGTATGGCCAGTAAAGAAGGAATTGACTATGAACAATACCTTTGCCCCAATTTCCGCATACACTTCCACCGCATTTGTTGTATCCCTTGGCAGCCGTATGATGGGAGATTCACCAAATGGATGTCAAGATGCTGTCCTTGAATGCGGTGATAGAGGAGGAGGTGTACATGTAACAACCCGAGGGCTTTGAAACTCAAGGAGAAGAAATCTAATGTAGGCAGATCAAGAAAAACCCTATATGGCTCAAGCGGTGCACCCGCAGCACGTGATGGTCGGACAAATAGCTACTTGCAACAACTTGGGATTTGTCATGATGCAGATCCCAAACTTTATTATTTATTGGTAGAGAATGAGCTCTAGTTTTGGTACTTTATATAGATGACATGTTCCTCACAAGATCATCTAGGCTCATAAAGGACTGCAAGAGGAATCAGCGTAATTTGACATGAAGGACTATGCTTGATGCATTATTTTCAGGAAATGAGATATGGCAGAAGAATGGAGAAAGCTTCCTTCGGCAAGGGAGATATGCCATGGAAATTCGAAGAGGTTCAGATGTGATTGTCGATCCATGGCAACGCCAATGATCACCAACTAGAAGAAGATAGATGCATCGTGAGATAAGGAAGTCGACCCCACCTTGCAGCCGGGGTACAACTCACTGGTCACTCATGTATATGGTCAATACCAGGCCGGCCAGACATTTGTTTTGCTATCAACACCTTAGTCGGGCCTATGGTGGAACCGAAAGTGGTACATTGGGCAAAGAAATAAGGCACATTCTCGTGACATGTGAGGAACACTCGTATATGGGTTGAAATAACGAGGGGATGATGTCGATTAAGCGGGTTCATAGATGCAAATTGGGCAAAGGAAGTTCAGCTTGACCGAAAAATACCTCTAGGTATTGTTTCGGGCCGTTGATCGTAATGACCTCCGTGCAACAGAACCGTAAGCCCAGAGCATTGAACTCAATCAAGTAGAACATATGCACCATCACAAGAACGTGTGAAGTTATATGGCTTAGAAAGCTTCTTATGAGCTTGTTCAGAAAAGGATGGAGTCGACTAGTGTTTACTCGTGACAACCGTAGCGTCAAGCTCGAGAATCTATATTTCATGATCTGGGCCCAAACCATAGTTTTAAAACAGCCTACTGAACTGACCAAAGCCTCGCTGACCGAGCCATTAGGGCTTGCCAAATTCAACTAGGCGTAAGAAAACGCTCAATTGTCCAGCTTTGTTACCAAGCCGACCGGTTTTGTATCGCTCATTCGCTCGGTAACAAACCGACCGACCGTGCCTGGGTCGTGTTAACTCCGCCGAGCCAATTCCGTCACCGTGGTGGCCCAAAAATCGATTTTTATGGACTTGAAACCGAATTTAATTCTAATGTTAGGTTTGTTTGAGGTTTTATAACCCCCTCCCCATGCTATTTAACCAACTCAACCCCCTCTCAATACCTCACATCTTTCTCTCATTCAATTTGCTCGAGCATTTGTGAGAGTTTTTTGAAGAGTTGTGGAGTTGGTTTTGAGCAAATTTTGAGGAGTCTTTGGGCAAGCTTTGAGCAAAATAGCTGAGAGCTTATTGCAAGCTTTGGAGCAACATTGAGCTAGAAGAAGCTAGAGGCTAGAGGTATTTATTTTTCTCTTCTAAATCGCCTTTGTTTGTTTTATTTATTTAGCAAATCTAGCATTTGCCATTTGCATTTGCATAGTTTTTGGCATTTTCCATTTGGTGAAAGAAATGAACATAGAATGAATAGTTTTTTTGTTTTCATGTTCGCATTTAAACATTTTATTTCCAAGTCAAAAACTCACTCAAATGTGGCCCCTAGAGCAAAAAGATGCCGCTTGGGCATATGCCGAAATGGTTGGGGATCAAATGTTTTGCAAATTTTGCAAGAAAAAATTGAGGGTGGAGGGGGCATTCATAGATCGAAACTACATTTGGCCGGTGTTAGCGTCAAATTACCGCATGTGAAGCACCAAACATTGGGGAAATTAGGGAAGGTTGAAAGAACAATTTGACAAGTTTGAGCAAGAGAAAAATAGGCAAAAAGAAATACAAAGGAAATTGGGAGGAAGAGGAATCTACAACATATGATGGCTACCAACTCAAGTTTTGAATCTTTTTGATTATGAGGGTTCCTCATCTATCCCTTCCAATCGATGCATCAAAAAACCCTTCGCTATGTTCCTCCCCCCATGGAGTCTATTTCGATACAAGGGTAAGGGTGCAAATGAGAAATAAGGGTACTATTAAAAGTTTTTTTGTGCCCTCATCTCCCTCTCGATAGTAACTCAGATATGGTCCTAGTCCTCCAACCGTGTAGCCCACTTTAGATGCTCATTGGAAAAAAGAATTGAGAGATGTTGCTTGTGAGTACATTGCTGGGACATGGTGGTATGATGTATTCCCCTTCCAAAAGCTACTGCTCACCATATTATAACCTATTTTTGATGCCATATATGCCGCCGGAAAGGGCTTCAAGCCTCCTACTATGCATGAGTTAAGAGGATCTTTTTTTGCAAAGATTTCAAACATTGATGATTATTTGAAAGAGTTCAAACTCATGGGCACGCATGTGATGTACCATCATGTGAGATGGATGGACCGATCGCAGGAACCGTATTCATCACAAACTTTCTTGTCTTTTGCCCACGGGGAACCATGTTTCTAAGATCGCTTGATGCATCCGATAGGGTGAAAGATGCACAAATTGTTGTTACAAACTTTTTGGATGAGGTTGTTCAAGAGGTGGGGGTGGCAAATGTTGTCCAAATCATCACGCACAATGCTCTAACTATGTTCTGGCCGGTAAATTGTTAGAGGAAAAACACCCAACCATCTTTTTGACCCTATGTGCCGCACATTGCATAGACCTCATACTTGAGGATATTGGCAAAATAGACTGATCAAGAACACTATAGAGCATGCCAAATGCATCACAAAATATATTTACAATCACCTGACTTCGAGTCCGATGAGGAAATACACATGGGGCAAAGGAACTTATTAGGCCCCACATCACTAGATTTGCAACACATTTGCTGACATTGCAATCTATGTTTGCCCAACATAGAAACTTGCAAAAGATGTTTTCAGTGATGAATGGAATGAATGTCAAGGTCTC
Organism: Pinus albicaulis; assembly: GCA_034641835.2. Taxonomy (NCBI): domain Eukaryota; kingdom Viridiplantae; phylum Streptophyta; class Pinopsida; order Pinales; family Pinaceae; genus Pinus; species Pinus albicaulis. The sequence goes on along the minus strand of CM076572.1, from coordinate 1,273,071,079 downwards.
ACAAACAGATGGGAAAGATGTGAAAAGGAAAGTCATTGAAGAAATATTTTGGAAAAAGGCAGCAGAGATTGTGAAAATTGCCGAGCCACTAGTTAAGGTGTTGCGCTTGGTGGATGGGGAAAGATTGGCTATGGGCTTCATTTATGAGGCTATGGATCACAAAGCAAATAAATAAGGGCAAAGATAGAAGCTTATCGCAGGCTAAGTATGGGCCCATTTGGGAATCATTGATCGTAGATGGAACAATCAACTCCATCGCCCGATACATGCAAACTAGGTATTTTCTCAACCCAAGGTATCATTATAAAGCTTAGGAAACAAGAGCTTTGACTGGGGAGGTTAGAGATGGATTGATTGACCGTACCGATCGCATGATCCCTGGCTGCAGTGAGCATTGAAGATACACAAGCAGATCACTATGTTCACCCAAGCCAATCGTACCTTTTAGCAAGAACCTTGCAAGGATTGCAAGGGAATCGTATGAGCTGTGTAAACAAAGAATTTCACTCTTCAAATTTATATTTTATAATTTATTATTTTGTATAATTGTTTATAAAATTATAATTTCAATTTCAAAGTTGGATATAAATTGTTGAGCTAACTCGAAACTCATTTTTTGGTAAAATAGCAATGGTGGGAGGCATTTGTAGCTATTGTCCCGAATTGCAGGTTTGCAATCCGCATTTGAGTCAAACTTGCAGCTTCTGGGTGTGAGCAATTGGTCTGCCTTTGAGAGGATTCACTCAAAGAAGAGAAACCGTTTGGAGCAAAAACGTTAAATGATCTAGTGTCCGCGCATAACCTCCGACTAAGACGCACCAATTGCCGAACAAAAGACTCCGATTCATCCCATTGTGTTGGAGGATATTGATCCAACATCGTATTGGGTAGTGGAGTCTTGTCCTACTCGTAGTTTGACATAGACGTGGAGAGTCCGCTGACTTCGATTTAGAGATGGAGGCGTTTATGCTCAATGTAGATCCACTAGGTAGCGTACCCGCGTTGCCATCCAAATACGGTGCAGCACTTCCTCTTAGCGCCACGACGAGACGCATGACTCGTTTCCATTCGATTCTCAACGTGGTAAGGGCAAGGGTATAGCTCCACTGAGGATGTTATCTCGCAGGAGGAGGCGAAGCGAGAGTTTTCCTCCTCTAGTCTTCGCAGGTTTGAGGCAGAGGACATTGGCTTGTCACAGCCGCATGACTAGCAATAGTTACTAGTTAGTAGTGACTATTCATGTTTTGTTGTAGAGGCCATTTAGAGCCTCTTAATTATGTTTTTTGTTTTGATCTCTATATCATCATGTATTGGTCCGTGAGCGTGCACTCGGTGCAATTTTGATATAATGGATATATTCATGAGCCTACTTTGATCATATGTTGTCTTTTGTCTATATTGTAATGCTTTGTGTTTGGAAACATGAATAAAAATCTTTAAATTTATGTTTTTGTATAAAAAATAATATTTAATGCATTTTTACAAAACCGAGTCGACCGAGTCATTGTCGATTCTGAGTCCGAGTCTAAGTCGACCCTGGCCCGGTAGCCGATCGATTCGTTTTTTTAAAACTATGGTCCAAAACACATAGATATCGTATGCCATTTTATCGTAGATCAGATCTCATGGGACAAGATAGCCATGCACGTCTCTACAAAAATTAAGATTACAGCGTATGTACTCATAAAGGCTCGAGGGAAGAGCGGTCTTCGTTCGCCTAAGGGATTTATAGGTATGGTTGATAACATGTTTCGCAGCAAATGGGTTGCCGTATGCGTAGTTTAGAGGGAGTTGCAGATAGTATCAATTGGCGTTAAAGATAGTGTCAATAGTTAAAGACAGAGCAAAGATTTGCCAGAGTTGATCGACAAAGCAGGCCGCATTTCAACAATGCAGAGGAGATGCTTCTGTAGTCGTAACAACAGGCAACAGTGGCATATTGTTAGAGCACAATCTCGCTTAAGAGGGAGAGTTGATTTGGGGTAGCTTCGATGTGCTCTAAGTCTCAAATTTTGTGGGAGAGGCTTAGACACATGGCTCTAGATAACCCATAAATCGTTTAGTGAAATTCCACCTCGATTATATTCCTATTAAAATAATTAACTATTTTTAATGGGACCCTAAATCTAAACTTAGGAAAGTAAAATAATTAAAGGAATTAATAGAATATGGGTGTGAATGTTCTAGAAAAGTGATCAAGTCAAAAGTTAATTTAGCTACTTGGACAGAGATCTAACTGGGTCGTTGAAGTCTCAATGAGAAGATTTGCAAAAAGGGCTTGAAGGACGTCATTTGGAAAACACATCGGAGACTTTAAAGAATCCAAAGATCGAAATTCTTTAGTGAGCAAAGGTTTCAGTGGAGAAGATCGATCGAGAGATTCTCTGCGTAGAGGGGCGTAAATAATTTTCGTAAGGAAGAATTTTATCCGGAGAGTTCATAGAGAGAAGACAACAAGAGCCACAGTACCGCATTGCAATCCGCTGACGCACAGATTACGCTGGACCGCATAGAGTTGCAAAGCGAAGTTTCGTATTCTCAGGAGGAAACAAGAGAGGTCAAATGCCGCTCGCGAGGACATTTTTCGTAGTGTGAAGATTCCCATCCTTGCTCAACAAAGAGTGTCACAAAGACAAAGAGCACCAGAAGTTAGACGCAGAGATCGCGTGGGGAGACCCAAATATCACAGAGGCGACGCAGAGCATCTTGAGTCAAAAAAAGGTTGGTTTGACTCATGGTAGAGTGAGATTTGTCTCACGAGACTTTATTTGTCGTATTTCTATACGATTAGTCGAGATCGATAATCATAATTGTACTTAAAAATTACTACATAATATTAAAACCTCACTGTTGCACCGGTTTTCCCACATTGGGTTTTTTGGGGGCAATGGTCCAAAAAATAATCTGGTCCATGTGTGTATACTTTGCATAGTATTTTTTCTTGTATTTGTTTATTGTGAAGACTATAGTGTATTTCATTTCGATATTTATCACGGGAAGATATGTTAAATAATTTGCTTCAATTAGGCAATAGAAGAAATTTAATCACATACAGTAGATTCCTAGTAGCTAAAATTTTCACAGACATCGAAATCTCTACCTCAAGATCAAAGTCTCAAGAAGCAAGGTTAAAGTTCTAGTGTTGCTAGTGTTGCCGCATTCAGAAGGATCACAAGGAAGGCCGACTTGGTGTGGAGGAAGTCCCGCCTTAAGGTCTAGAGTCTCAAGGATCACTAATAGTGAAGAATTATCTTAATCGGGGTTTTCCCCTCGAAAGGGGTTTTTCCCCGGCCGTTGGCCCACATCTTATGTCCTTGATTGTAATATCACTTTTTTTTGGTGTCACCTATGACATGGTTAGATGGACTTCCCCGTGAGTTAGGGAGCAGACAGTCACAGTACAAGCTGTGTCATCGCCTGTGGGATTTTTGGAGGAGTTTTGAGGAGTTTCTATGAGGTCGATGGAATTCGCTTGATATATTCCATCATCCGAGCGCTTTGCCTTTCTCATTTTCTTGCATTCCGACAACTTTCTTAAAAACTCAGTTATTTTGGGCTTAACTCAATTAATTACGCTCAAGGTGGTATTCCCGGAGGAATAGATGATAAGACACCTTAGTGTAATAGCTCGTTGGAACCGGGACGAGGGGATACCTACATGATGGGATCGTTGATATGAGTTTCAGCAGACCCGACGAGACATGGTAGCCGATTTACTCTTTCCCCGCATTAAAAAGAAATATTTTAATTGGAAAATAAGAGGGAAAAGTTCTCCATGAATAAAATAATAATAAAATAGTTCTGGAAGGATCCAAGAGATCTATAAAAAAAGAAAAGGAGGAGACCATTGAGGGATATCTTGGATTGGATCATTTTTTTATGGAGAGGTTTGAGAACTTTGTTCTCTACTTCATTGGTAGCCCTGTACTAAAACCTCTGTGTGTGATCATAAGTTGACGGAAACCCAATACTCTTTGAGGACGTTTCACCTGTAAATCTCAAGTGATTCCAAAGGAGTTTGGAGAGGCCGCTTTTGTCGTAGCTGATTTGCAGCAATCTTCTTGTCGAGCCATCTACATCATTGATAGTGCCATTCATCACCAAGCAGAGATCTTTTTCGTGGTTTTGCTCTACTTGCTTCGACAAGCCTGAAGTTCCACTATTTCTTCATGTTGATGTCCTATTTCCATGGATTAATAAAATGGTTCAAAGATTTACCCGCATCCATTGTGTAATATTTGTTGGTTGTGTGTCTATTTACATTTATTTTATCGCTTCAAGTTTATTTCAGTGTCTATTGTTAAATCCCCATTTGGGGATATTATAGTGGTATTAGAGCATTGAACTTGGCTTATCCTCAAGGGTTTCCTGGGCCAAGCTGAGGTTGTTCTAGGGTTTCTAAGGTGCCAAAATTCCATTTTGCCGGAAAAGCCCAAAAATTTCACATCCTCAATAGAATATTGACAAAACGGTTGTTATTCTTCTACGAAGTAGAATTACAAGAGGACCGTAGCACATCTCAAATTTTATGAGCCAAATATAATTTTATCGCGGCATGTCATTTTGAAGAGGGACTAATCGTGAAGACGCCAAAGCCACCAGGGACCAGCATTATGTTTATGAAGAAATGTCTATTTCCATGTATTGACCAAGAATATGTTAATTAAACAGGATGAGATCGAAGGAAACACATTGATCGCAGGAGCAGTGTGACGTTACGTGCATACGGCGCTTGTCGATCTGCAGAACCGAGGCGGATCGAAAGCTAGACTCGTTCTGTCCGATTTCTATCGTCACGATAGGGCCAATCAAGCCTCGCGTCTCCACGTGGTCGCAGTCGGCGATCGAAGAGTGATGTGTAGGAGGGATTGACATTGAAACCCAATTGTGACCGTGTCAGAATAGGGACTGAACCAATGATCGGGGTCAATGAGTCGTCGTCGACCACATGATCGAGGATTATTGACCGAAGTCGCCTTTGCAGGCGGGCCGAACAACCCAGCCTTCGAAGCTAGGCTTGCTTGATCATGTGCACAAGAATTAATGTGCGGGTTGATGCCAAGGATGAGTTGTTAACCGTGGAGAACAAGACTGGCGAGAATCAAATTCCCCGCCTAAGAGAACAAGGATATATTTTACTTAATAGGACCGTTAAATTGCAGGAGCCGAGTCCGGATGCAAATTTGATTTGCTGCGTATCACGGTAGCAACATGACAAGGAGAGTCGGGCCAAGGCGCCGATAGCGCAGCGTGGCTACCAAAGGAATGCCGCATGCTCATTTCGTGACCACGGTGGATCAACATTCCGATCATTCGTCGACAAAGGTGCATGGAGTTGGTCCAAAATTGCACGGCTCGTGATTTTGGGGGTCGTGGAGGAAGCGCACTCATCATTAGATCACAGAGCCGAGTTCACATTTCGAATTGTGTCCATTTCCGACTTGTGCTTTGATTGGTAATGCAAAATTTTGTCACCGTTTATGGAGGCCGAATCGTATAACTGCATTTCCAGGTTCTTTACCCCCGCTTCTATGTTTTTTCTTCCCGCACATATCCATTGTCATAAGAATTTGTATAACATATCTATAGCTTTCATAATGTGTGGTAGTTGCAAGGCGTGTCTGCGATTTAAGTTGTTTTGTGAGGGCAATGTGCTTTGATCCCCATTCATAAATAATTGTTGTATCAATGTTATAACCCTTGTTGATGCCAAAGCCTTAGCAAAAGAATAACCGGGATGATTGTGGTGAGCAAAATTGTGTTGTGGCTAGTATTTTGTATGGTCTTGTCAAGGTCAGAAGTTTGGGAGGGAAATTTGTATTTATTGTTGTCACTGCCTTGTCCTTGGCTATTGCCTAATGAGCATATTAGTTGCGTGATTGTTCTATAAGACAAGTTGTAGCCTTGTAGGTAAAAGGTCTAGTCATACTCGTTGTGATATTATTGCATCCTCATTGAACTATCAACCAAAAATCCTCGCTTGATATACCTATATTTTCATATATGTTAAGCCGAACAATCGGGTTCTTAAAAACACCTTCATGAACCAAGAAAGCATTACCTCAATGGGCTACCACATAGACCAGAAAAACAAACCGGAACCGCATACCTCTTTCAAAGGTATCCGTGCTATTCTTCAAAAAGAATAGCCAAAAGATTTGCGGTGAAGAATCGGGGATAGGTCACAAAATTCTAGCACTTGGAACAGATTTGAAACACATGAAGATGACATGGAGAGTTCTTTACAAACTTGATGACCTTGATGAACTCTCTTTCAAAATAAGCCAATTAGAAGGGAAGAAACGTTTTTGGGCTCTAAACCTCGCTATGCTTGCTCTTATACAACCCAAAAATCTTGGAGGAACCTTGTGAGGGGTTCAACCACAATTACATCATGCCTTAGTAACATTATGAAGTTGACCGCACCTATAGATCCATACAATGATGATGTTATGAGGAGGATTATGAGACCGATAGTAGAGACTCTTCAAGATTTGGACAACAACGCAGTGCTCGGCCTCTTTGGGAAGAAGCTTGAGATTTTAGGGGGTATGGCCACATTCAAAACGTATGACATCATGTTTGATCTTGAGTGTGATGGTTTGATCTCAGAGATGTTCTGGGGCGTTCTTTAGCATTAGAAGACATCATCTTGACAGCGCTCATAGCGCACATGCGGTCCATCCCGCCGCCATGTATGAGAGACCGCGATGACATTTTTTGGGAGTTGCGTACTAGGTTGCCGAGCATTTGAGTGGGAGAGCAGCTTGGTCTCACTGGCCGCGAGGAGCAGCCGAAGAGCCGCGTGGCGAACGCGCTATTCAGAGACAGCTTGAACAAGGAGGAGTTGCTCAAGTTGGTGGATCAGGCAAAGAAGAACGAGTTGAGGAGGAAGGTGCTTTGCTTCATCCTCGCAAAGAACCTTGGGGACCCGATCACCTGCGCTGAGTGATGCAGAGGATGTGGCAGAGGGCACGACGGACATTCCTTCCGTATTCCAGATGAGGACTCTTCGATGAGTCCATGGGATCATATGAGGATGCTTCTAGTGGAGCGAGAGCGGGCTATGTGGTTGATGACAAAGAGCTCAAGTTGTATTCCACAGCAGGTGAGCAACAAGGGACTCTATGGGGGACATTGCAGATGAGTCACTTGTGACGATTCGCCGAAGCAAGATATGATGGAGCAGAGTCGGCCAGAGGAGGAGACTATGCACATCATGCATGATCATCCTTTAGGGAGAGCCGGGGACGAGGCTCACATTGCGTCTATGATGGATATGCGGCTAACCTTGAGGTCAACCATTGAGGAGGAGCAACAGATGCACAAACACGAGTATGGTGACAAGAGGTTGCAAACCTATCCTCTCGAGATGTTGGAGGTTGATGGGATAGTTCTGCACTTGGCTAGGACAAACAGAGCATGACATTCGATCGAGAGGGAGGGAGTCGTTGGAGATGGTGGAGCATCCATCTTTGGGTAGACCCACCGCCGAGGTGCGTATAGATGCACATGCGCCAACGTAGTTAGCATTTTCAAGGAGCAAATAACTTTCCAAGAGTACATCAATGAAGCCGCAGCATATCTCACCCACTTTGGCCTTTTATGCAGAGAGGGGCCTTCCTCGCAGTGACCTCGTCAAGAAACGGGATTTAGTAGCATGAGTTGTGTATGGGATGGCGACAACACTCCGTACGTGTTTCGTATGCGTATGTCGCCACATTGATTCTTCTTCCAGATATCGCTGAGATCATGAGTTGGTACCCTATTGATGGTACGATCTTCTTCTTTAGGGAGAGCGGCAGCAAGGGACCCTTAGACATGACGTATACATGGGCCTTCCATTTTCAAGAAGCAATGTGCTCCCGCTTCTTCAAGATTCCATCCGACTTAGGAGGCTGTGGTTAGCATGAGATCGAGTCGAAGAGTTGGATTAGAGAGAGGTGATGAGTTGCACACGGGGCTGGTGGGGCGCCTACGCTTAGGGGTACAAAGACACAGAGCTATGGAGCATTGATGCTTGCTAGCAGATTTCGTCTCATGGGGGAAGCAGCCTATAGCCAAAGGTATAGTCCAAGCCAGGGGGACTTGGGTGATGATCGCCATGGTGGCATTGGGATCCCGGAGGATCAAATGATGTTAGGCACAAGGAGAGACTAGTTTGGGATCCCGCATTGAGGAGTTGTTCCGGCGATTCACAGGAGCATAACAACACTCGTGTGTTTGTATGGATTTGGACATTGGTTCAGATGGCATTGAGCCAACAAGGTGGCTCACATATTTGGATTGCTTGAGGGCAAGCATGGGGCGAAAGTTCCCGTAATATCCCTTTTTTTTGGTTTCACCTGCGACAAAGGTTAGGGATGGACTTCCAAAGTTAGGGAGCAGATAGGTCATGTGCATGTGTTGGTGTCATCATCGGCCCATGGGCTTTTTGAGACTTTTGAGGAGTTTCCATGGAAATCCGTGTGGCGTTTGCTTGATATATTCATCATCCAAGTAGTTTGCCTTTCATTCTGCATTCCATAACTTTCGAAAACCGAGTTATCTTTGGGCTTAACTCTGTTTGGGATGATTCCCATCCTCGATGAATCTACACACCGTATACACCTCAAATTGCTTGTATAAAAACCTTTAGGGGGTTCTCTAGAAACCATAACCTAAGGGTATGATGTTGATATGTGAAACCCTAAACCTATTTAGGGTTATTTCCAGAAAATTGCTATTTGATTAATGTATCGGGAGCACGTAACAAAGTTTGGGATTTTGATAAGATCATGGAACCTCTAAACTCGTTGGAGTTAACATGATGTTGTTCAAAATCTCGAACCTTGAAGTCGGATAAGGGTGTGATTTGACAATGAACCGAAACCTGGGGTTTTGGTTAGGTCTATGTGCAAAATCCTATTAGTGAAAAGTCCAAGGAATGAAATCCCTAGGTATATGTTCTCTTGATTGAATCCCAGCCTAGTCTAGTTCAATGTGTCTAATGCAAGGTTACTTGGGAGCGTGGAGCGAAACGCGGAGCGGGAGCGGGAGCGCCATTTTTAGAAGCTACCTGAGCTGTGAGCGTTTATATATATATATATATATATATATATATATATATATATATATATATATATATATATTTTGATGCGTATATGTCAACAAAAATATAGAATGATGAATTAGACATAAAAATATTAAAACATAGATTGAATCATATAACATCAATCATCTAGAAGTTATAATCTTCATCAACCACACCCACAACTTGGAAGCATACAACATATTGACTCTTGAGTCTCGCGAATCATCAACTGGTTTCAAGCTTTCAAAATTCAATATATAACATTTATCATCATTGATATATAACATTTATCATCATTGACTTCAAATTTTAATATCTAACATTTATCATCACGATTCATTGATTTCAAAATTCAATATACATTTATCATCATTGATATATAACATTTATCATCATTGATTCATTGATTTCAAAATTCAATATATAAACATTTATCATCATTGATTCATTGATCACCATATAATCTTTCATGAAGCATCATATTCATAATTCATAATGACTTGTAAACAAGAACTTATAAATGCCAACTTCAAAGTTTCACCTTTCTCAAATTCAAATCCTCAAACTTAAATTGTCATTAAATATATGAAAGAGTCAAGTTTCAACTATTCAATCAGTCAACAACAAATAGAAAAGACTAGTAAACACAAATCTATTTTATCTAATGGCCGGCCCTTGCCACGCCCATGAGAAATGTCTAATTTTTTGTGAGCCAAGAGGAAATGTTGGTCTTCTAGTACTCTCGGGAGTACCACTTCTACTCATGACTAGGAGGTGGAGGTTGATCTAAAGGAACAATAGTGTGATATCGAGAATCGCACCGCACCGGCACCCGCACCCGCACCCGCACCGCTACCAAAGATGGTGGATCGCCCGTGGTGTGGTGGTGCCGCCGATGCTTTATCATCATCCCTAAAAAGTTCTACTTCCACCCTTCCGTATGTAATGTGTCGTCCTCCAAATTATCATCCTCTCGGGTTGTTGTCCCGCCCGTATGATTGATCCTCATTTGCCCGATCATAGTAATGGCTCAACAACCTCAAGTTGTAATGCACATAAACCAAGCTTTCGCCTAGGTTTTTCATATTCACTGCTTCTTCCTCACATTGTGTATGAAGTCGTAGGTGCTCCAACACCTCTCCGCAGAAGAAGTGTTCACAACCCGTGAGAGAACTTTTAAGCCAACTTTGGCAAAAGTCCCATGTCGCCATATGCTTCCCACCATGTGAGAGCATCAAATCTATTCCCTCGCTTTCCATTGCATGGAAAGAACCAAAGCATAGCAACCGAAGTATTTGCCATTCAAGGTGCAATCTAGCACACTCTTCCTTGTCGTGTACCAACTTGTCCAATGCCTTCATGTACCCTTGTTGTACCTCTAGATCTCAGGTGAGATTTCATCCTAACCCCACCTCCAAGTGCAAAGTTGGCCCAACCAAGATGGAGTAGTAATATTTTGGCATAAGGATATATGCCAAAGCATGTAGTGGAACATTGATTTTATTCCACCGTGCACACACACAGCCATGAATCACAAGATACAAGTTGGGATCATTATCCTTAACAATATCTTTTATTTGCCCCAACATGTTGTCCATCCGCTAATAAACTTCTCCAATGATTATTTATCGCATCCGCAAACCGAATCATGTTATAAAATGGGCTTGGTAAAATTCAAAATTTCACACGTGCCCAAAACGTAGGTCAAGGGGCGGTCCCTCCACATGTTCGAAACTCACTTATCAACTATTTTTGTCGCCTTGTCTCAATAGCCGTCAACAGGGCTTGATACCATTGCAAAACTAATGACTCTCTCTTACCTTCAAAAGGCGCTAAAGGTGAGGTAGGTAATAGCTAGCAAATCTAGTTTTTGTTATCTTCAACAACTCCAATTTGGAGTGAGTACGAAAAGCCCATGGGTATTGCTGTTATGATTTGTAATAAATTCCACTACATTTTTTTACCTCTCTTGTACAAATCACCAAGCCATTTGAATTGAGGTTGTTTGTTTTTAACATATCATGCATCAAAAGGTTCATTGTGTGAACCAAACACCGAGACCAAAAAATGTTGGGGTATTTATCCTCAATAATTGCCCCCGCGCCTTGGCGCTAGCAAAGATTACCACGGATGACCCGCATGACATTGTATGGCCTACTTTTTCAATTATATCAAGTAATGGTTCCGCAATGTTAATGCGTTTTGAATTTGTCTAAATAATCATATGCTACCATGAATATTGCACCACTAACCGAATATTACCCAAAACACTTATCAATGGTTTTCCTTTACATTGGTCCTTCCATCGTAGACAATGGATGCGCACATGCTCATTCCACGAACTTGTCATTCTAGCCAAAGAATGGTTTATTTTTAGCTTTTTTCATGATCAAGACCTACGCTTCGCCTTGTCATACCCAGGGATTTTGTATCCTATGGGGGGCATCATTAATGGCAAAACCATTTCATGCCAATAAGGTGAGCGCGAAGAACATTGAATGGCACCCCACATGCATATAGAAACCGGTAAACTTTTGAATCCACATCATTCCTACACCCTTCGTCCCAGGAACGGACATGGTTCTACGCCTAATCCAAGTGTGCCATCGTCCAAACACGCTGATAGGAAGCAACTGCTTTGTCCATGATGCTGAGAACTTAATATAATCAATGAACCCTAGACACTTTTTTTAGATGATCAAGAGATAATCCTCCTCTTCCTTCTCCTATATTTCTCTCTCTCTGTGTTGTCGGCACATTAGTACAAATTTTGATTCCAATATTTTTAGTTCCATCCCCGGCATTTTTCCCACAAAGGTGCCTTCTCGCACGGGTGTATGAACCATGGGTATTGTTTATTGCAATGGGGCAATAAATTTAGTGGTTCCACCACCTTTCTCTCCTTCCCCGTTTCTCGGATATTTCCACAAAGGTGTCCGAGTTTGGTCTTGTCTAGTTGGGGAATCCGTGTCCTCATGTTCTCCACTCTCCACTTCCTCCTCAACATAATCCTCCTCTTTCTCAGATTTTCTTCAAATCCACCATAACCGTCCTCTTCATCCTCTCTCGATTTGCCTCTTTCTTCTACTACTCTCCAACACCATTATCACAAAGAAAGGAACCAACATGAGGAAAATCCTAGCCATATAGCCATGATGGAAACAAGTTTCAAGTTTCAAGTTTCTAGCTCCGCAAAACAAATGGAAAAATGCCAAATGGAAATAGGAAATGCACATAGGAAAAAAACAATTCATTTTTTAAGTTTTAAATCCAATAAAAATGCAACATTCAAGAAAAAATCCTCTGTTTTCATTTTTAAACAACCTACAAATTCATCCTAAAAAAATACAAAAATTGATTAGAAGGCTCACTCTTCTTGCAATCCTCCCCGTTGCCTGCGTGCCTGCTCCTTGCTCTCCTTGTCACTGGGCAAATTTCACTTCCGCTCTCTCCTCAAGCTCTTCTGCTCTCTCTCACTCACTCAACAAACAATGAAAACAATATGGCCCCCCCCGCCTTTATAAACAAAAAAATTTCATTATTTCGCGCGGGCAGAAAACGTCCGAGGAGCGGCTCGAGAGCGATCACTCCCCGACGTCCGTAGTTTAAAAAATGCTCCCAAACGGCAGTGAGCCAAAGCAATGTCTGGGAACGCGCTTCGAAAACGCTCCCTCAGAAGCATTTTCGAGCGCATTTCGAACGTCTAAAACGCTCCCACACGCAGCTGTTTCGAAACGGGAACGAGGGGGTTGAAGCTTCCCGCAACCCTCGGTCTAATGTATAAATGTTGTTTAACATATGATGTGCTTATAATGATGATCTCCTAGATATGTTTGTTCACCCATTTTCTAATGGTCCTAACAATGTAGGTTTTGGAAACAAACCTTAGTTAAGTTTGAAAAGGCTCAGGATGATCATGGAAAAGATCCTAGTCATGATTAAATTCTAGTATGAATGTTGAGTTTGATCTATATAATGTGTGATGAATTTACAAGTAGAAATTTAGGTTTAGATCAAACTCAGTGGAAGTTACTCATGATATGTTTTGATAATAGATTTGAAATCTAGGTATGCATCTAACTCTAGTGAAAGTTAATCATGATGATAACCGAGTTGTGATTAATCTCGATTGACTTTATTGTATGAAATCTAGGATTTGTATGAATCCCTAGTGAAAAGTCTAGCATAACATTAAAAGTTATCTTGTAACTCTACATTGGTTATGGGCATGCGACATGTTGTAGTAAGGTATGTTATACCTTGGAAGTAACATTGAAACCCTAGATAAGAATCAAAGACATTATGATGTAGTCTAGGGTTTATGATGAAAGTCCTCACTAAAATGCTAAAGAATGTATGTCTCTTGTTTGGTATCTCGATATGTATAAAAATGAAAATGTCGTTGTGATTCTCGATATGACTAACTTTATGCTTCTATAGTTTTGCTGTACTTGTTGTCTAAAATTATGCAAGTACATCATAAAGATGAGAAGCCGATAAGTATGATGAAAAGGATGGAAGCTAAGAAAGATTCTCCAACACCTAAAGAAGAAGTTAAGTCTCCCTACAATAAGAGGAGCCCTGGATAGAAGTTGATTTCCCCAGATTAAGAGAGAGCCCGGATAAAAGAAGAATGGTTATGATTCCCTACTATGTATCATGCACTAGACCATGACTAATGGGCTGTAAGTCTTAGTGAAGTCCATGAGTAAGAATCATAGTCATGGTTGAAGAATATATGATGAATATATATGTTGCCACATGTAAAGTAGGAAAGAGGAATCTTCTCCCCGAAAAGATTCTATTGATAGTCCTAATGAATTATTTGGAGGGCAACATCAAAACCCCGAAGTTTGTTTTGCTTATGCATTTGAAATTATTGATGATTGGGGTTTGTGTTTACACAGGTGAATCTCTCGAAGGAATTGATAGCATGTTGATTACCAACTGCACTTTGATTGGGAGAGATTGGTTGTTCTGATCTCCCGGATCAAGGTGTTATGGATTTGCAAGTGAAGCATTGTTGGGGGCTTTGTGAGTGAAGCCATTGCCCGGAAAGCTGAGGCTTTGTGAGGAAGCATTGCCTGGAAAGAAATCGGGTCGGCACTTTGTTTTGATGTCTCGGTTGGGAGGGTGGCATCGTGATGTGCACCTAGTTCCCCGGGTTGATGGTTAGTAAGTAAGTCTAATGGTACCTATAGAGGCTAAAAGCTTGAACTATCTTAGTCCCACTTGGATAGATTGCCTTGATCAGAATCTAGTCCATGGCATTGCGGTGCCTAAAGTGTTGAGTGCCCAATGGATAGGAGTTCCCCGGTCGGGAATCTGTCCACGACATTTAAGTGTCTAAAAATTATTCTATGGTTCATATAGTTGAGATACACCTTGTACTATTGAGTTATGAATACCTCCCCTGACCCTAGTTAAGAGGATTGTCTATCTAAAATTGATGTTCTTAGCTTATGTTCTCCAAGTGGTACATATGAAAAGCCCTATTTTTTGCAATGGCTTGACCATTTCCTTGTAATAAGGTGAACGAACATGGAAGGGAATTCATCGGCAAAAGAAATTTGCCAATTGCATCATCTCTGTCATCTCAATCTAGAACATTGTACATCCCGGCACAATCGCAGCACCCATTCCGTAAGAACAAGATGCACCTATAGAACCCCGTAGCACCTTTTGCCCTTTTGATGAAGCTAATCGGATGGACTTCTGCAACATTTCGCTAGAAAGAAATCTTTTTGAAATGGTTGCCCTTTCTAACCTCCAAGTTGTTCTCTTAGAGTTGGAGTCATGTGCTTTGAGAGGCACATATTGACTCCTTTACCCGTGATTGCTAAAATATGTTACTTTACTCCCCGGTATAGCTTGCTAACAAAGTGATGCCCACAAATATTGCGTGCACTCCAATCACGTGAGCTACCACCAACTTTTGGATTTTTTTAGAAAATCCTGCTGCATAGATTAGAAGTGTTTAAGATTAAATGTTCCCTTTGCAAATTTTTCCGTATCTCTTGTGGGCCTTCATAATCTATAGGCCTATTTCCTCGCCTCTAGGATCAAGAATTTCTTCTTGTGCATCTTCTAACTCATTAGCACTATAGGTGTTGTCACCGTGACCACCGTTATTGGACCGACTTTGGCCCATAGTTCCGGCTCGTAATAAATATTAACTTGTAACTTCAAACTTCAAACTTGTAGGTTGCAATTGCAGATAATTTAATAAATTAAAAATTTTCAATTTCGAAATTTAAAAAAAATAAAAAATAAAAATTATTAAAAAATAAAAATTAATTATTAGTCATCAGAAGATAAACGCCGTATCGCAAGATCTTTTTTTTGCAACACATAACACAAAGAATTTTTTCACCGTTATCATTTATAAATTATACCGTCATTTTAATTGAAATTATTGAAATTATGCCTGTCACTTGTAATTGAAATTATTATTTAAAATTAATATTAGTATTATTGTTTAAAATTAATATTATTGTTTAAAATTAAAATTCTAATACTATTTAGTATTAACACGGTCCGAGCCTTACCTTACCGGCAACGTGGGAGGGCAATACGAAGCGGACTCCGAAGGCAACATGAGGTTGAGCTTGAGAGGCAACATGAGAGGTTACATGGGATGGTGGAGTCTAGACAATGGCGTAGCAACAGCTGCGGACAACGGCGTAGTAAAAGCACTTTTTGAGTTCGGACGGCAGCAAGAGCAAGAGTCACTTTGGAGGCGGTGGCCCGGTGTCGACGGGGAGTGGGCAAGAGGTTAGCTGGGACGACGAAGGCAGAGGCAATGATGGCGAAGGCGAGGGTTAAAAGTTAAAACATAAAACTAAAAATAAAAACCTAAAAAAATCTTTTTTTTATTAAAAAAATTCAATTTTTTGGGCCCCCCACACCCCCGAACGCCCTTGTACGACCCCCCGTACGCCCCCTTCGAACGCCTTGTACAACCTTCGTACACCCCTCTAATCGCCCGTACGTCCCTCAACCTCGGATTTGGAGGAAACTCCCCCGACGTTTCCCTTGAGTTTCCTATTTTTTTGGGAGCGTGGGGAACACCCCCCGACGTCCCCACAACGAGCGCTTAAGGGCAAGGAAACTCGACTTCAGGTGGGGGGACGCGACTCGTGTTACACCGTAAAATATGTTACCACCCCCAGAGAAGCACAACAAAGTGATGCCCACAAATATTGGCATCTAATCACTTGAGCCACCACCAACTTTTTGAATTTTTTTAGTAAGTTTGGTTGCATAGATTAGAAGTGGTTTTTTGATGATTAAATGTCTCTTTGCAAATTTTTCCGGTGATATCTTGGAGGGCCTACATAAACTACAAGCCTATTTCCTACCCTCTTGTGACTCTGCCGACCTCATCTTGTGCATCTTCCCGACTCATTAGCACTATAGGTGTTGTCACCTACCACCTATTGGATTAACTTTGGCTCATAGTTCCGACTGAATAAATATTAACTTGTAACTTCAAACTTCAAACTTGTAGGCTGCAATTGCAAATTATTTAATAAATTAAAATTTTCAATTTCAAATAAAATAAAAAAAATTGATTATTGAAAAAAAATTATTAATAGTTACTATGTTACAAACGCTGCATTGCAGCGTTTGTAACACAATAACTGTGTTCACCGTTATCATTATAAATTATGCCTGTCATTTAATTGAAATTATTGAAATTATGCCTGTCACAATAATTGAAATTATTATTTAAAAACTAAAATTTAAAAATTAATATTAGTATTACCGTTTAAAATTAATATTATTGTTTAATATTACTGTTTAAAATTAAAATTAATATTATAATACTATTTAGTATTAACATGGTCTGAGCCTTACCTTACCGACAGCGTGAGGGTAGGCGCTGAGTAGGTCTGCCAAGACAGCGTGAGAGGCAGCGTGAGAGGTTGAGCATGAGAGGTAGCGTGGACGGTGGAGTCTGGATGGTGGTGGCAACACCAGCAGCCTGACCGGAGGCAGGCAGCCCACAGCTTGACGGAGGCAGAGGCAGCTCGACTATTGCAAGCGAGCTCGACGATCGAGGCAAGAGGCAGCGACAGCGGAGGCGGAGGGTTAAAAGTTAAAAACATAAAACAAAAAAAAGCAAAACCTAAAAAATAATAATTTTTGGTCCTTCACGCCCCCAAATGCCCCCATACGACCCCGTACGCCCTTCACGCCCTGTACGACCCGACCCTTGATTTGGAGGAAACGCCCCCCCCGGCAACGTTTCCTTGAGTTTCCTGTTTTTTGGGATGGGGAAACGCCTCAAACATTCCCACAACCCCAAAGCGCGAAGGGGTGAGGAAACTCGACCCCTAGGTGGAGGAACACGACCCTGTGTTACACTGGTTTACATCCTTGTGCCTTTCTCTGTGCCAGTTTAAAATATTTCCTTTAGATTTCTTCATTTGCTCCATCTTTGGCCCATAATAACAGTTTTTTTTCATTCCCAATTTTTCAGTTGTGGAGTGAAACCGACGCACAAGACTACTAGTAATTGGTGTTGATGATTATAGCCTGTGTAGGTACTTTTGCACAAGCCTAAGGCGCTCAGGCATGCAGAAGCGTCTAAAGTCTCTTTAGGATATTGCTCGAAGAATTGAGTAAGTTGCTTTTATGATTTAGCCCAAGTCTAACTTGGGAAAAGCACATAATTAATTATATTGGCTATTGAGAAAAGAAACTAAGGAAAAGTATTTATTTTAGTGAATTATGTTTAATTCAAACATTGATCTCAAGTGAGGCAGATCTAATCTCAGTCATCAATCACTTTGGAGATAGGCGTTAGGTATTTATCTCAATGAAAAGTTGTAAAAGCAAAGCTAAGGAGAGGAGTAAGTCCCACCACACAGTGAGCACAAGACTTGAGAGGAGATCTCAGCACTGAGTGAGGAGATCTCAGTGATTCAAGGGTTTCAAGTCTGAGGAAGCTAAAAAGGGCAGCAAGGAGATCCAGATCAGCTAAGGCTAGGGTCGATCAGCTGGATCAGATCCATATATGTTGTCTGTAATTTTTCAGTGGACCATTATCCCAGGACGGGAGCCTGCGAGGTTCTAATTACGGCTAATCAAGAACTGATTTGATTGGGCAGAATGTTTGTCTGTCTAACATGTAATTGAAATTGCTTGTAGTGCTACGCTGGAATAATTTTGTTTATGTTCAGAACTCAGATGATTTTATTCAGTAGACAATGGACATGTAATCAGCTAAGTAAATTAATTGCCAAGTGCTAGGTTCAGAATTTAATAGTAGGCATTGCCACCATCAGCACTATGCCAGTTTACTGCTTCTTCTAAACAGTAATGGTAAATAGACAACAATAAAAGATGAAATATAAATATAATAATAAAGGAAAGAAGAAAAGTGTAGGGAGCAAACTATAGATTTATACGAGCAATTTCAACGTATCTGGAATAATTTCAACTCAGGTTGTTTGGAAAATTTCGTAAAGTACCAGCTGAACATGGTGTTCCAGAGTTGGCACTAGCAATAAATACATTTAAGGTGATCACATTTGCATCTATTACAAACAAAGGAACCTTGAGAAACTTTTTTGGATCACAAGCATTCCAGTCCATAATATTGGATTATCTGTTGTACAAGTGTTATTCAGTTAACAACCTGACAAATGTTTGATCCCCAATAATCTGCATGACATCTGAAACAGAGAAACGTCCAACAGAGCTGCAGCTCGTGGCATCACATTTTTCCCAAAAGAAGTTGAGGCGGCAATTATATGTGAATAAGAGCCATTCTGTTGAACTAATCGGATTAGCTCTGCCCAGGTTTCAGCTAATGGATGTTCAAATTTCTCTGAATCTGCAATAAACACCTTGCCAAAAAATGCATTTTTGCTAGAAGAACATCACAAATGCTTCACTGACCATAAGCAGCACAAATCTGGTACCGGCAAACTGAAGATTCCAGCAGGGGATATCTATGCACAGAAATCCTGCACTAGCATAGAGTTCATATTTTGCTATAAAAAAATTGAATATGGATGCCTAAAAAACCTTATTTTCTATTCAATTTGCAGCTGGGTCCGTATGTTTTTGTTTTGAATGCTATGTTTTTTAATGAATCTAAGTACTCCCAGATATCATCTAACAAACTTCACGGAGTGTTTTGAGGTGAAGATTTACAAGAAAGTATTTTTAATGGGACAAGCATCGCATGTGCTTAATACAAAATTATGATGGCTATCTGTTCTTGATGCAAAAGACCATCAAATCCCAGCTCAAATTTTTAAACATCAAAAGTAAATGATATAAATCTGCCACTTTAGCATCATAACGAAGTTATGGAATTCTAGCAACACAGTACAATATACAGATTCTAGTTTGTCCTATAAGAGATTATGACATGCATATAGTCATTGTGCATAGCAGAAGTTCTAGAATGAAAAAAGAAAAACACGAGAAAAGTACCTTGAGGAAAAGACAAATGGTACAGACATATCAAATTCAAATGAAAGATAAAATTAATTTTCCCCAAGAATTTTTGGTCCCATACAATTGTGCAAGTACCAAAATCCAAATTCTGAACAGCATATTTTTTAAAAGATCACTAAGATACTATCTCTAAAGATGGGAAGAATAGCTAGAATTCTCCAATAAAATTTCCATAAACAAAGCCAATTTTTCCACTGTTCGGTCATATTCAAAGTTTGAGAGTGGGCCTAATGGTTAAGAACATGTGCTGCATTGTAAGAGGTCACAGGTTCAAACTAGGGGGTTAGAGTATGTACACCTTCATAGACTTTAGCAGTCAATTTAATGCATTAGATGTGTGGTGGTCCTTTGTCCCATAAACAAGGGGTTCTTATACACCAATTTGGTGTCTAGCTTGGCCGTCACCTTAAAAGTAGATTATTAAATTATTTAATATCAGCTAGCAAAGTTTTATCATCTATAATGTCCACTGCAATATTCAAGGAAGGACTTCCTTGAGTTGGGATGGGCACTTGGCTAAAGTAATGCTTTTAAATTCCTAACCCAAACCTGAGTTGAGACCTATTCAATAATTTACACAGTAAGATTGACCCAGAAATTGTTGCACTATTGTTGTTTTGAGCCCCTTGTCAAAGGTGACATGACCAGCTTTTCTAGTAGTTGGTGATCGCACCAATAGTGCATATCCTGACATTGTTGATTGAGTCTATCCCACATAGCTTGGCGGTCCCAAGGAAAAAAGGTTTCCTATGTTTCACCAAGTTTTGGGAACAAGGGAGCGTCGGAGCAGGGAGAGGCACAAAGGATGTGTGGGAGAACCCCCAAATTCTAGGAAAATCCAAGGGGAACATGGGGATGTGGGGTCCAAGCATAGGGTTCCCCATCTCTAACACTATAAAATAAAATAAATAATAATGATAAGATCCCAAATAATAACAATTCATCCCATGCAATATAATGGAAATGCTATAATCCCGCTAACTCAGAAATCCTAAAAATTAATTAAAAGAGTGAATGTTTCCACAAATGTATACATAATGTAGGTTTGAGCTTCGGAATCTGCTGTAATGTGATTGACGATCCCGATCGCTTCGGATGAACACTTCACCCATCTTCAGGAGGAAGAAGCTAAGCTTAGATAGGAAGAGTGCAAGATAATGGAAGAATATATAAGAGAGAATCTAGTCAGCTTTAAAAAATCAACGAAGCAAGGGGGAAGTCAAATTCTAGTCATTGGGGAAAAAATAAATCAAATAGTTATAACCACTCAATGGATTGAATTTTAAAATTAAAATTGAATTAGCCGTTAAATAAATTGTTGTACAACAAAAACATTTAATAATCTTTTTTATCGGTAAGATTAAATAAATGAGGGGGAAGAGAGAGAGCAGTAAAACTATTAAAAATAAATAATTAAAAAGTTTAATTGGTAAAATAAATAAATGATGGGGAAGAGAGAGATTATATTTTGAAAATTGGGTTAAGTCAGATTAAAGAATTCGAAATTTTATGAATATTAAATTGGAATTAAATAATAGTAAATTAAAAATTATGTTAAATTTAAGAACAAACAAAATAGGATTAAATAAAGAAATAAAATTTCTAATTGAATGATAGGATAGATAAGATGTCAAACAAAAAAGGGCTTGGAGGTAGAGAGTGAAAATGAAGAAGGGTGACTAATTTAGAAAAATAAGGGAATATAAATAATTAGAGAATATGGGAGGGAAGGGAGAGATTAATCACAATTGACGAAAAGAGGGCAAGAGGGGAGGGGGCAGCAGTAGAGGGGATGAGCAAAGAATGGTTAGGAAAAGGCTAGAATCGGTAAGGGAGAGGGAGGGCGTTTGGAGGAGAGGAAGTGAGAGGGGGTTTCTGTGAATGACTCGATGATACCTACCGTCGCGGTTGAAGTTACTAGGATGCTTTTCAATTTCATGGGCTTTGGTAAACATCTCGTGGAATGAAAGGGAGAAAGCAAGGATTTCTGGATATATCAAAACAAACAACGTTCGAAGAATGAGATGCCCTACGAGGGCAGATTTTGCAATGCGCTATGGGCGATGTCAAGAATAAGTTCTTTTAACCGAGTTTTGAAGGGACCACCGGACGGCATTCCAAGTGTAAGATTCACCACAAGAGCAGATCTGAGACCCGAGTCTTCGATAGGATCGACTTGTCTTTGGCTGACCCGAAGAGGTGGCTAAGGGTTCTTTGGGGGTTTGAAGAAGGTTTTAATATTCTTTTTAGAAAGGATTCTCGGAAAAGATGACTGCTGACGCTTCAATGTAAGGAAGGGTTAGCCTTGGCCAAGGGGCAGGTGGGGGAGGGGGGAGGGGTTCGGAGTGTTATTAGAATAGGGGATGGGTGCAGAATGGAAAGCCTCTTGATTTGGGAAGAAGAATATCCATTAGATTTAAGAGCTCGGTGAGATGGGCTTTTTCTTTTAGGAAAGGATTGAGAGGAGGAGATTCGGATGGCTCCTGAGATAAGGGCTTGAGGACAAGCAGACTTTTGAGCTAGATGATGGTGGAGTTTGCATGAAGGCATTCTGGTCTATATGGGTCTTTTTCTATAGACCTCGATGGGATAGGGATCCATGGGAGAGGCTGAGACAAGGATGTCAAGAAAAGGAAGGGAACGATTCTCTTCTGCCATAGTGGAATCGGGATGTGGGGAGAAATGTTGTTAAGATGCGAGAGGAATTGGCGGAGAGCAAGAATACCATGGGACCAGATGACGAAGATGGTCATCTACGAAACGTCTCCAAAATTTTGGGTTTGAGGTGGAAGGTTTCGAGGGCTTTGGTTTCAGCATTCCATGAAAATGTTAGCTTTTATCACCGGAAAGAGATGAGCCCATCGTTGTGTCGCAGTTTGCTCGTAACATACCCTCGTCATAGGTGGTATGAGCTTAAAGACAAAGGTTAATGAGGTTAAGAGTTTCAAGATCGATCAACTTGGAAATGAGGTTGATGGCTTCAAGGACAGTGGATCTTGGAAAATAGTGAGACGACATCAAAACTAACCATGATATCATTTATCAAGCTTGAGGGTGGAAAACTAAACTTTCTATCTATACACACTTTGAGGGTGGAAAACTATGTTTAAACCCCTCTAGAGTCATTATTTTTATTTTTCAAAGCATGTTATCGCTGTCGCCTCATACCTACCTACGCTAGTGGGAAGCTTTAACCCCACAAGGTGTGGTTGGTGCAAGGAACTCAAAGAAGGGGTTGTCACACTAATCCCGACTCTCTCCGTTGCTATCTCCTAGGTTAGCTATGGGGGGTGGTCCCAAAAAAACTATGTTAATGATGAGGTTTCTAGGAGAATTGACTAGAAGGAATTACTTATCAAAGATGACTCAATTCCAAGATGTAAACAAGCATATAAGAATATGAACAATATTTAATGATGTGTTCAAAATATGTACTCAAAGGCTTTAAAGTAAATGACAAGTGCTTGCTTGAAAATGAAATTCAAAGTACAATGACAATAATCCCGCAAAGCAAGTGTTAGACCAAGATAGAAATATAGGCATCACTTGCAATAAATGAAAAAGTACTTGTAAGAAAGTGCTCAAGGAACAAATCTGATAATGACATTAAATATTCATGAGTTAAATAACCACCAAAGTAACAAGTACATGAAATAGAAAAATTGCGAGTAAATTTGTGATGTGAAGGTGCTCTTGGTTTATTTTATTAGTAGAATTCTAAAACAATTTTCAATTTAACTCTCGTCCCGCACCTCACCTCGCCCAAAAACTGGATCTCATAAAGGGAGGAGTCCATAGGGGTGGAGGGTCCCTAATGTCTATACAACCAACTTAAGTTGGAGGTTAATTTTTAGAGATGCAAGTCTAGCATGCAAAGTGAAATGCCTAAATGATATGAAAATGAGTTTGCAAGTGCTATGTAAAAGATGGAGATGATTCAATTAAATATGCTTCATAGTTAGAACAATAACTCAAGTTGCCATAAATTGAAAGTGTTATGCTTCTTTACTTGTAGTATATTGTGAAACTTATCCAAATGAGAAATAGATCACAAAACATAAGTAAGTGATGGCAAATGAGATTGCAAATTAGAAATTAAAGTGGATTATGAGATTTGCGTTACTTCCCAATTAGAGCAAAGTATATTTGATGTGAAAGAAATGGAAATGTCAAAACCACTAAGTCAATCCATCTACAAATTCTCTCCTTTTGAAATGGAGAGATAGGGATGCCAATGGATAAAACCCATCGTCCCACAACAAAAACATAAATTTTTATTATTTTTACAAGAAGGAAATAACCATGAGGCCTTTTCTAAACCAAGGAAAGTCTTTACAAATAAAAATTGAGACCATAGACTTTTCCTCGATGAGAATTTCTAAAAACTCAAAAGAATTCAGATTTCATAATAAGAGAAGAGAAAGGTTAAACCCCTTTTCTATGCCCAGCCAACCAAAGAAGAGAGTTATCTTCCTCATTTGAAATTCGTAGCCCAAAGGTCTTACAACAACTCGTTAGTAATTGTAGTTGTCCACTCAAACTCATACAAGAAAAAGTTCGAAAAGAGGGCTACAAAACCAATCAAATATTAGATAGATAAAATTACAAAATATTGCACAACAATTTACAAAGGGCTAAGCCAAATAGTTCGGGAGAACTCTCATCTTGCTTAGTCATCTTCAAACTCTTAGATAGCAAATGAAAGCAATGAAGAATAATGTTTTAAAAGATATTCAAATTTGAAGCATTCGCTTGTACAAGCTATGTCCCAAAAACCCTCACAAAACCACTTTGTAAGATAAAAATATGAAGGTCTGAAGAACAAATGAGAGCTCCTTTTAAAATGTATCAAGAGTGGGTTGGTCTCTTCCAAAGACTTCCCCCAACACTTGATTCTTTGATCCCAACAAGATGTACCCTCTACAAAACTTCAAACAAGAATTAGCTCCATATATAGATCTAACAATAAACAATGATAAGAAACTCTAGAGATTTATTTGAAACCAATTAGAGCATTCTATACGTAGAGCATACTCCTAAACAATATCAATGTAAGATAGCTCTACACAACAAATGTACAAGAGCATATGGAAACAAATTAGATCAAAGAATGAGTAAAGGAATTATACCAATGATCAACAATTCATCACACTCCAAAAAGGAGGAACACCTCATGAACGAAACCCCAAAGCCTTTATTGATATTTCCGAAAGTGTGCAAGGGCAGCTAGCCGTTTCCGCAAGCATAATAGCTAGTAAACAATGATTACAATGAGAGCCCAAGGCTCATTTAAATAGGAAAAATGGAAGCCAATCCCAATGATCAATCTATCACATAAGTGACATATAATTCTCATCCCAAATATAAGTTGAGTCTCCAAGTTCTTGCGCAATGGGCAACAAACTCAAGAAATATCAACCAAACTCGTCAACTAAATCAAGGTTTGTAATTAACTCGTGTAGACTTTGATCGGGCTCGCGTATTCTTTTTTGGATGGCGCCGTATGTGGCACAAGGCCGAAGAGATGTGGCACAAATTTGGTGCATATTCCTTATGCCGGCAAAATATTAGACTAAGGAGGATCGAAAGATATCAATTTACTAGTTGAGTGCATTATCCGTAGAATCCGAGTTGTACATGTGTGCAAAAAGTGGAGATGAGAGGAGACAACTTCCTCAAACCTCGTGTTTAACTTTCCGTCACACACACTTGTCTTTTCTTGAGTTGCGTTGACTCGTAGTGGCTTGCATGTTCCCTTAGGCCGACCGCTTCTAATTTTTGCATATTCTTCTGTGGAAGATTCCAAATAAGTATGTTTTTTTTTTGTTGCTAGGTGAGCATGAATGGAGATAACGGAGTTTAACATCCATATAATTCGTGGCACCCCTTGCTATTCAACACGTCTATTTTTTAACTCACAATCCGCCGCTAGATATGCCCGCGTATTAGCTTTAACTAAGTGGGTACGTATTTCAACTCATATGTTAACTGAGCATTTAATTTCGATTAGCCGTGTGTAGATATTAGTGGGAGACAAGTGAAATTAAGTGGGGGACAAGAATCGTCCCATGTAAGGGCCTTGTCCCCACTATCCTTTAACAACTCCGTGAAACACTTTGAGAATGATTTCAACTTCCACTTTGATAATTTGAACCCTTTGGACTTACGTTTGATTTGGCCCACTAACTCATGGTGATGAAGTGGCTACCATGTCACACATTTTGTCCCCCTTTAAACTTTAAAGTGCACCACATATTTATGATATGTTGAATTAACCAAATTACTACACTTATTCGGTACAAGCAGCTCACGATTTCAACGTGGAACCTTTGACTTGATTGACTTGGAACTTTGACTTGAGTTGTGGCTTGTGTGGTGGGCCCCACATAGTTGCCACCTCACCTTTGACCCTCACCGAATCCGCCATGTCGAAATTTGACTCCTGACTTTGGAAAATTTTCCGAATTTTTCCAATTATTGAATTTTTTTTGAATTTTTCTCATTTTTGTCACCGACATTAGGAAAATTCCAAGCTTTTGAGGGACTATAAGTCGCTTTTTGACTACCAAAGTGGGTCCTAGATACGTTCGGTCTCCGAAGATGAATTTCGAGTGGTCACACGCCCCGTACATTTCCTAAGGCCACTTATTTACATCATTACATAGAAATTAATTAAAAAATCTCGTTTAAGTGAAATTTTTAATTATTAAAAAAATCATACTTAGGCCTAGTCAAATTCCGCGAAATTTCAAAGATGACCTAGCATGGTAATATACATTGACTCTAGACACTAAGATGTGTTAGCCCAACCTTCAAGCCGTCACCCCGCTTTGGGGTAATGCAATGAGTGAAAAAACCTAGAAAATTATTCGCCGCTAAAAAGAAGGAATAATTAACCAAGTAAAAAAACACTTAAGGTGTACTCACTTTCCGATCGAGTCCCAACATCCTAGGCCCGTTACATGGCTTTATTCATCATGCTAGTGACATTTATACAATATCCTCAGATTATTGCAAAATCTTAGGATCGAAGAAGAAATGATAAGAAGAAGAAGTAGAGTTTAAAAACTCGTTGAAATGATGATATCTCGATGATATCTAATGGCACAAGTGTCTTCCCGATTCATCCTTGGGCATGGAGTCTTCACATTATCATTAGGTGCATCCAAAGGGTCAAACGGCAAAAATAATGGCAACAATTAGCCGGAAAATATCGTAAAATTAAAATGAGAGAAAAAAAAAATTTTCCAAGTGAAAAATATTAAAAAAGGGATATGCACTTTCCAATAAAGGAATTTCCACAAATCGTGCAAGGAAACCCTAGAAAATTCGATGGGTCCAAAAGAAATAATTCTCCAAGGAAAATCGAATTTTTTGGTCCAAGGTGGTTAAATTAAAGGAGAAAATTTCGAGGAAAAATATATTTGGTCCGAGACCGTTCCATCTTCATGAATTCGATTTTTTTCCTCCAAATCAAGTGACGAGATTGTTTTGACATGGATCAAGCTTCCAACTCGGTCGTTTTGTTCTCGGGGATCAAGTCAAATTTGTTCAACTTCTTGACCTAGCCGTTTTCACTGAGAGGGAACTAGATCTCTCATTTTTTTCTATTAATTGAGCTCAAGGCTCCTCATTGTGACACATTGTGATCAAGCTCTTTGCCAAGAAGCTCGCTAGATTTTGTAATATTTTCATCAATAATAAAATAAAGTCTTTCAGAAAGCAAAGCTATGGTGTTATTCTTTAGTGTATTATGGTAATATTCTTTCGATCTATTGTGCTTAAATATTCTACTCGGTGTTTTTACTTGTTATTTCATTGCCTTTTGGATTTATTGGTGTATAGTTACCTTGCATCATTATTTGAACTCGGTGAAACACTTTAGATCGCGATCTAGTGGATTCTTGTTTGAACCACTAGACTTCCTTCTCATTGTGCTATCCAATTCCTATGGATCGAATAAATTTTTTGAAAGTGTGTAGAAACTATTTTCTGAACTCTTGTCTCATCTTGGGCACTTAACGACATTCTTGTTTGAATCAACCAACTACTCGTGGACATAAGAGCTAAGAACCCATAGTGGGATTTCTCAAAGACTTATCATTAGAATTTTGAGGGTGTTTTCTTGCCATTTGTGTTGAAAAGTGTAACTAGACTTAGTTTTCATAATGACATGTAATTAATAATTATAATTTTAAGTAATTGATGTGTTTTTAAAATTAAATTATTTTTGTAATGCTTGAATCATGGGTTTCGTGATCAAGGAATTTTATTTATAGTTAAGGCTCCCATTGTGAGCCTTTAGGGTTGGTCATCATGTCATAAAGTCTATTGAGTCAATGTCAAAGGTTGAAGACCCATTTGGGCATATTGTACATTGTGAAAAGAGAAATTGTTTGAGTCCTAACCTCCAAGACGATGTCACAAGCTCCTCTTGAAGTCGGCCTACAAAAGGGAATAAGTGTTGAAATTTGAAATTTGATGACTAAAAAATATCCCGTAATCCCAAAACCAAGCTTTTAATTTCACCTTATCACTCTCATTCGCTTAAATGCCCCCTCTCCCATAAACTTACATTCAACATAAAGGATTCCTTCCGGAAATGAAATTTTCGTATTAAAACACATGGGATTGTCAACACATGCCGAAAATAAATATGGACATAAACGTACCGGAAGAACACACATAAAAAAATACAATACGCATTTTTTATCAACTTAGACCCAAACAAAACCAATGTTTTAAAAACGAATCGGCCGCCCAATGTCGAGGTAATGACTCCTGTGAATGACCTCTAAGCCGACTAAAGTTTCAATGACTCGATAATGACTACTTTTGTAAAAATACATTAAATATTAATTTTTTGTACAAAAAAACATAAATTTAAAGATTTTTATTCATGTTTCCAAACACAAAGCATTACAATATAGACAAAAGACAACATATGATAAAAGTAGGCTCGTGAATATATCCATGAGTTCATTGAGTTCGCTTTCAAAATTTGTTGTAGGAATATGGTCATCATCTCGCTCACCGTATGCTTCGTGTGGCCTCGATCTTGTCTTTAGTGTATAAAACTCGGTTAATGGGTGTTGATTGATTTTGTTTAGTTTCGTTTTTGCTACCTGCATATTACAATGTTGACAAGCCGTGTAGATTTGTTATCTTGAGATTTAAAAGCAAATCTCGCTATTTTGTTGGGTAAATTCAGAAGCTTGTCTCCCGAAAATTTGGTGAAGGATTTTTATCTGTGAAGTTTGAACTTTACATGTCTTGATTGTTGATGTTAGTTTACGTGCATTTCGTTAATCGAAAATCAAGGACCGATTTATGTTTGGTGGGTCTAATTATCCATGCAAAGGAATTTCTCGGCAACAAGAATAATCTATGAAAAGTTTTTTCCAATGGCACACCACTCATGCAAAGTAGGTATATGCTATATATATGTGTTAAAACTTAAAACAAATGGCGTGTATTCACCGTAGCCTCGTGGCCATGTTTTAACTTTCTCCCCAGGAATGTCAATGTGCGTATATATAATGGGAAAAGGATAAAGTTCCAACTCGATAAGCATTGGCCTGGTAGCATAATTAAATAGACAAGCCTCAAAAGGACAGCTTTTCCTCTCGGAATGGTTTGTGTGTTTCCTCAACACGCTTAGTGCCGGAGAAGGATCTTGATGTCTCGCTACCTAGTTCTAGTACATGCGATTTTGAAATTAGCAATCATCAATGAGAAAATTACAAAGTGTATCGTTGTAGTGGCTACCAACACAATATTGTAGGACAAGGTGAGTGACCTACTACCAAGAGACCACAATAAATGCAACATGAAATAACCATAGATTGAATGAAGAATGCCAAGACTGCTTGCAGAATAATTTATTAAAGAGTATTCCACTTCTATAGACTCTAGAGTAAGCTAATTAGTAAAAACTCTCATGACAAATTGTAATGGCATATATTTCTTTGAAATCTTTGTACAACCGTGATTATATGGTAACTTCGTCGATTTTAGAGCATACATGCACGAGACAAAACATAAGTGAAGAAACTTCCACTAAAATCACTTGATTAGTGCTAACAATTTCTTTCAAATTTGGATGCTAAGGATAAAGTCAAATCTCCAATTGAATCCACCCACGGGTTATGGCCCTACCGTTGAACGGCTCGATTCGGTTGATCGGTTATTACCGAGCCGCCGAGTCATTACAAAACCGGCCGGCTGTAATAAACCGGCTACCAAGGTTTTCAACTCCGGTCGTGACCGGCCACCCTGGCCGGTTCTGGCCGACTGTGCCCGGTCGGTTTCGCTGCCGATTTTTAAAAATGTAGAGCAAAACCTCCTTCAATCTTCCTCCGGAGAACCTATTAGAGAGCTCTTCAAATTTATTTATCTTTCAAATTCGGAAAATACATTTGTAGACAAAATAAAACGTAAAAATGTAACTTATCTCTTTCTGTACCCCAAAACTTCTTGAAACCATGGCCACTTTGCCTCGACTTTCGTGCTCACTTGAATACGTAAAATATATATTGTACTAACGCGAATCGTATTGTATGGATTATGTACGAACTATAAGGATTTTCGTACCGCTCGTACGTGACCGTACGCATTTTTTTTCAACAAAAAAAATTGGTTTTGCTCAAAAAACTTCTCTCGAACCTGGTGCAACGCATAGCATTAAATGTTTTTCGATCGTACCTTCTATTGTCTTCTATGCCTAGATTTCCGTGCCCAAACTTTGACCAAAATCACCTTAGCTTGTCAGTAACAAATCTCTCTTTCAAAAACTTATCTCCAAATTTCTACCTCCTTTCTCCAATCTCGCTCATGCGTAATGAATGAATGCATGTCGTCTCTTTTCTTCTCTCATTTTGTTTCCCTAAATGACTTTGGGCAACCCTAAGATCTAATGGCTCGCATTCATTTAGATCAAAGGATCGAATAAATGTGCATTTAATTTCACTTTCTATTTTTAACTCACCCATTAACAAGTGCTCCACATTGTACTTTCTTATGTTTAAAGTCACTTTTCACTTATAATTTAACATTGACTTTCGCACTTATAAAGTCATTTTCACTTATAATTTAACATTGACTGTCCACTTATAAAGTCACTTTCACTTTATAAAGTCACACTTACAAAAAGAATTATTTTGAACACTTTTCCCTAGGTAGAGACTAACCCATAGGAAACCACTTGTCCAAGGTACATTAAAAATCAACAATAAGATGATTCTAGAAGTGCATGTCACTTTAGTACAAGTTGAAGCTTCCGCTTTACTTCGATGGAAAGACCACTATATATAGGGCAACACGGCCTCAGCCCAGGGAGAGTATTCGATCAAGCAAGTCCGCAATAAGAAGAAGTGCACAGATCACAAGGAAAGGAACCTCATAACTAGCTGCGAGGAGAAGGAAAGGAAGAGCGAAGATTTTAGCATCGTTTTTGGAATATCTCTCGGACTCGTGGCAAAAACTAGGTTTCAGAAAGTAGTGTCATGTCATCCTTGAGGAAGTCATCAAGAAGGTCTCCAAACCACTCTCCCTTGCTAGCCGAGATAACAAGAGAAGTCTTCAAGTAACGTGAAGGAAGAAAACAACCCTAAAATCTCTCCATTACCTCACATGTACGGAATTACAAGTATAGATTGATATTTGTGGAAAGGACCGAAACTTCCCGTAAGGGTCGCAGATTTGCAAAGGTAAAAAGACAAGACTTGTGTTGACTTGGGCAAGAAGGAGCACTAAAGAAGGATCTCGTGACTTGGTCTGAGAAGTTGTCGTGTCAAGGGTCTTGGTCTTGGTCAATTGAAGTCTCTATAAGAAGAAGAATTCGTTTGGGTTTTCCTCTCAAGTTGGAGAGGTTTTGTCCCCCTCGGTTGATCGCCTACATTATGTGTCTCTTATCTCTTTCTTCTTGTTTTATTCTTTCGATAGTTGTTCGATGAAGAAAAATACCATTAAGTACACCAACTAAAGAGAAAATCCTGAATTGCAGATAAGTAAAAAGAATTCACAAACAGCTATCATCAAAGAGAAATCTCCTAAAGCACTAGATTTCTCAACAACTTGTCTACAAATTCATTTATCTTCAAATTTCTCTTATTTTAAAGGAATTTATTGAATAGATCTACCTACCTGAGCACATTCCTATCGATCTAGGAGTGGAGTTGTACTCATACTCCTTAGATCTAGTAGATCCGTAATTTATATGTGAATTTTGTATAAAGATCTAACTCCTTGTGATATAATTTTGTTCATCATTTTCATGCACATTTGAGAACAAGGCAAGGGTTTGGTTTTGGATCTTATCTGCGCTGGTTTTATTTCAAGATCAAGAGGAAACGAAGATGTATGAGGCCAAACTCGTCATTCATCTAGTCGCTAGGGTTTTAAAGAACCTTTCCAATTTTTTGAGGCTTAGATCTAGCAAAGAAGCCTTGTTTCAAGCTTACCATAAATTTGCAAAAAAAAAAATTAAGGAGTTGGAGACCCCGAGGGTCCTTCTCTCAAGACCGAGCAATTACCTTGATCCCTTAACATTTCGCATTTGAAATTGAATTTTTCCAAAGGGATTTGACACTTTCCGCAGGGAGAATCACATTTTAAGGCTTCAAATTTTATTGCAAAATTTTTAGGAGGTCGTGAAGCATTTGAAAACCTTCTTCTATTTCAAATTAAAATCTCTTAAGCGTTTTCATTCATAAAAAAAAAATTACAAATTTTTTCTTAAGTTTCTCAAAATTTTGAAAGATCTAGCTTCGGTTCGAAACGCCGACCTAATCCTAATGATGTGAATAATCCAAAAGACATTTTATCTGCATAGACCTACAAAAGTTCTAGATCTAACAACAAGAAGTGACTCGGACAACGTCTACACTGTCCCGAGGGATGAAATCCACATTAGTTGGTTCGAAACGTCGACCTAATCCTAATGATGTGAATAATCCGAAAGACATTTTATCTACATTATGGATCACAAAAGTCTTAGATCTAACAACAAGAGAAGTGACTGGACAAGGTCCTGAGGATGAACCACATTAGTTGGTTCGAAACGTCGACCTAATCCTAATGATGTGATTAACTGAAGACATTTTATCCGCACTTTCTTGTTGCGTAAGAATTTTGCCAAGACCCGAAGGCGTTGTTTCGCATCTTTAGCAAAGGTCGATGGGGGTAGAGATCACAGTGCGTAATCAGCCTGGGCCAAGGCAACAAGCAGGGTGAGGAAGACAAATATTCAAGAGATCCGAGCCCAACAACTGAGATCAGAGGATCAAAGGATGCCGTCCGTTTGAGTTTTGGTAGAATATTTCCAGAGGAAGCAGCTTCGGCAGCGGCGCCTACTAGAGGGTTTCTAGTCACCAAGAAACCTGCATCCGCAGGGAGAAGTAATGTTTCTTTCAGATTTGAGCAAAGATGGCTCGATATGGACTGAGGGATCAAGATAGATTGGATGGCATGTCCAACTATGTTATCTGGAAGGCCATAATCCTCTCAATTTTGGATGAGTATGGTCTCAAAGATCATGCAGAGAAGACACTTGTTGTACCAACCAATGCAGATCCACTCAAGAAGTATGAAGAAAATCAAATCAAGTGCGGACGAAGTGGTTGATCATAGACGGAGTCAAGTACCACAAGATTCCTCATATTGCTAATAAGAATACAGCAAATGACATGTGGTCAACTTTGGAGGTGATGGACCAAGGAGGCTCTGTGCAAAGAAGAATGCTTCTTCAGAATCATATGCGGATGTTCCAAATGATTAAGGGTGAAGAGATAGATCCATTTCTCTTCAGACTTCAAGCTATTTGAGCCCAACTGATTGGCATGGGTGCTAACTAGCATGAAGGGCTCCTAGCGAGGGATGTCTCCTAAATGTTGTCTCTCAAGAATGGGAAACGTTTGTCCAGAAAGCATTCTAGAAGGGCGTTGTTACCTTGATGCAAGGACATGTGGGCTATTCTCTCCGTCAAGAGGAGATCGTGAGGATCACCAAGAAGCAAGCCTATCGCTGGAGGAAGCGGATCACCTGCAGTGAAGAAAGAAGAGGAGGAGGGGATGCAAACTCTTGCATCAAGGGAAAAGAAGCAAGGGAAGAAGAAGAAGACCTTCCAAGGTCTCGGTGCTTAATCGTGGTGGATCTGGTCATTTTCGGGGCATGCCAGCTTGTCCTAAGAAGAAGGACAAAGGAGCTCGATTCCACATACGTGCAAAGAAGAAATGACGATGGCTCAAGATGATGCAACATAGTGCTCATGCACCTCGAGATAAGAGGTGGGGTGACATGGATATATAAAGTATCTATATCTTTCCTCGCAGATCCTTGAGCCGCCCCTACCTTGATCACATATGAACTACTGAGCCTTGACGAGCGGAATGAGTCTGAGATGAAGCTGCGATGACCACATTGAAGAGCAAGAGGGAGACGAAGAGCTAAAGAGCAGCAACAAGATGCAGAGAGGGCAAAGAATAAAGAAATAAGGGGAGGTGGCAAGAAGGCAGAAGTTGATGGGACTTAACAAATACAGAAGCCGAGGTCACGCAATGCGTTGCTGCGCATGATGTTGTTCTGTGGGCAAAGGTGATTCAAAGATTCAGTGAGATTCAAGCAGTGGAGGGCACCCTTGACTTGTCCGGGGCTGCACCGCCTGCGTAGTCTTTCGGGGCTACATTTCTCAGCTAACCGAGTTGCAAAGGTGTGCCAGCTAGCAAAGTGGTAGTTCTATAGGCAACATGATGCAAGCCGATTTGAGAGGGAGCTCCAAAGATAAATGTGGCGTTGTCGTAAGGGCGTTGGCATGGGCAAGAAAGATACAGAGAGTTAACAAGGTGTTAAATGGAGGGCAAGAAGTTACATCAATAAAGACAGATTCAAGATTCAAGATCTTGTGATACATGGTGTGATGTATTGCTAGAGCACACTCCATATTATATTATATTATATTATATTATTTTTATATAGTATATTAATTACATGTTATTATATAATTTCAATAATATAAATTTTAATTAATAGCATATTATATAATTACTAATTTATGAATTTATATTTATATTTTAATCCAAGTTATTTAAGTACAAAGGACAAATGCATAATATAAGAAGAAACGTAGAGATTAGCAGAGATTTGATAACATGAGAAGAAATGCATAGATTTAGCATCCAGAGGCTAGGAAGATTTTCCAGAGTGCTAGAGAGTCGCGTAGCAAAGACAAGCAGGGCAGCTTGTTGTGAGGATGATTTCAGCCACACGTGTGAGGCATCTGCACAGAAGCAACGCAGGAGTTTACATAGGGTTGAACGGCTAACCTTCAAAAGGGGCCAGTAGCCGAGAATGTCAGTGAAAAGAGAAAAAAAATCTCTAATATTTTTGTCAGGTTTCTTGTTGAGGAATGTCAGTATTTCGACATCCGGATTGTACTTAAATTATTTCACGGTTGCATAATAAAAGACCCTCACTGTTGCACCAATTTTCCCACATTGGGTTTTTCCGGGGACTTTTGTCCAAAATGTAGGTTTTAACCCTGAACAGAAATTATCTACACACGAATCTTATAACAGAAAATAAACAATAGCGAGAGCATAAAAAACATAAAAATGTATAAACACGTAAATTTTCCCCCGGATCCCAAATCGATTTACTAGCTTAATTTTTCATTATATTCCTTTTAGTGTTACAACACATATATATACATGTCGAAGCATACATAAAACCCCCAATCCATTAACCCTAGATTAGAACATAACTCAGAAGCCCCTGACCGATCTACAAAATACCAGGGGTCGAAAACCATCGTACCCCAAAACCATGTGCAAACTCATGCACAAACATGGGTGTGTCCGCCTATGAGTGGGACCACATACCAAAAAATTTTGCCTGTGGCGCCCGCCCCGGGACACCGATAGGGGTTGCCGCCCCCCGTGACCCCCCCTCGGCCGCGCCTCTCCGACGCAACATACAAAGACATGGGGCCACGGGAAAGAATATAACACACACCCAACATTCTCCCACTTGTTATTTTCTTTCCACAGGGGGCCACAGGAGAGCTAGTCATTTGGCCAATTCTTCACCCATTGTTTCTCTACACCAAGAGAATCCTCTGAAAAGCCATGTACTCGTCAATGCATCCGCAACATTCTTCAAAGTGTCCACCTTTACCAACAACACCCTTTTAGCTTCAACCATATCTCTAACAAAGTGATATTGAACATCAATGTGCTTGCCTTTTGAATGATAAGCAAGCAAGGTTCTTAGCCAAGAAATTGCACTTTGGCTATCACGTTTTATCCTTATGCCTTGTTGTACCAACCCTATACTTGAACACAATCTCTCGCAACCAAAATCGCTTCCTTGCTTGCATGAGTGGCCTATGTATTCTCGCTCAGAGTTGAAAGAGCCACTGCATCGTCTTTTTATCATCCAACCGACTCCACTTCCAAATAGGCTAAACACATACCCACTTGTAGATCTTCGTCCAGACTTCCACCTGGGCCTCAAGAGACGAAACAGAATGTCCAACATTCTTCTCCAATCCTCGGTCTTCCCTAGTAGCACAAGCCATAATCACTAGTGCCACGTAAATATCCGAAACCCGCTTAATGCTATCCAATGCTCCTTCCCCGGGCTTGACATAAACCTCGCTCAATACTCCTGATCGCATGTGCAATGTCTAAGCCTAGCATGCAGACCATTGCATACATCAGCTACCTTAATCGTGACTGTATATGGAACATGGGACATCCTCCTCTTCTTCTTGTGTCTTGGGACACCGTTCAGCGATAGCTTTACACCTACAAAAGAATAGGAACTTTCACCGGATTACTATCCCGGCATATTGAACCTTCCGCAATATAGTCTCGACATACTTCCTTCTCGTTTAGCCAAAGCTTCTCTTTGCCCGATCTCTCTTAATTTCCATGCCCAAAATATAGTTTGCAAGACCAAGATCCTTCATGTCGAATTTGGAGAATAGTTGTCTTCAAATCTGGATAATTTCTTTGTCATTTGCGAATCAACAACATATCATCCACATACAAGACCAAATAAATAACACTCCGTCACCAATTAATTTAAAATAAACACGTGATCCTCCTTGCTTCTAATGAAGCCAAGGCCCCGTATGTAGGTATCAAATTTCTGTTCACATCCTTGGTGACTCGTTTTAACCCATACAAGAGACTTCTTCAACTCGCACACCCGCCCTTTCTTACGCTTCACTCATAAAGCCTTCAAAGTTGCTTCATGTAGATCTCTCTTCTAGATCTCTCCGTGAAGAAATGTTACCTTTCACATCCATCTATTCTATCTCAAAATCAAATGTGCCAGAACATAAAAAAGTAATCTAATAGAAGCAACCTTGCGAAATGAGAAAAAATATCACCAAAATCAATTCCCGCACTCCGGGAATAACCTTTTGCTACCAACCAAGCTTTGTATTTCTCCACCTTGCCTTCTACACTTCATCTTCTTTAAACACCCATTTGCTCCCGATGGGCTTCCTTCCAAACGCAACTCCACCAGCGCGCATCCCATGCTCCACCTGTGCAAGGATGTCATTTCATCAACCATGGCCTCCTTTCCAGAGTTTTCCATCCTCTCGAACCCACGCGCTCAGACAAGCTCTCCGGGATCATCACGTTTATACAGCAAAACCCGAACGTAAAAGCAGATGGACTATACCTTTCTCAAGTTGCCTTCTTTCCCCGAACCGATCTTCTCAAAGCCGGAGTGTGTGGCTCTTCCTCTTCTCGAATCTTCTTCCCCGTTGTAGAGTCCGATTCATCCTCCTTTAGCTCAAACTCTATCTTCTCAAGTTCCTTTGGTAGGAATTCATGTAACAACATCTTTCAATTCTCTAAACACCACATCCCTACTGCATAATAACCTTTCCTTTGCTTCGGTTCCAAAGCTTGTAACCCTTTAAACCATCCTTATACCCGTTAGAAGATGTACCGCATTTATTATCCAACTTGGTCATTTTCTCCTTTGGAACATGTACATATGCATCACATCCAAATACCTCAGATGTGAAAGAGAGGGTTTCTACTGCCCATACCTCATGGAGTCTTATCCTCCAACGCCGATGAAGGTGATCTCGTTAACTAAGTAACATGTAGCCTCCACCGCCTCTCGCCCGGCACTCTGTCTTAACCCTCGGTACCACTAAGCATGCTTCTTGCCTTTTTCCATCGCCGTTCTATTCTTCTTCGCAACTCCGTTTTTTCGAGGTGTGTATGGAGTAGTCTTCGTCGTGCTATACCACACTTCTGCGTAACTCTTCAAATTCCTTCTTGCACCCCCACCACAGTCCGTCCTCAACGCCTTTATCTTCTTCTCATTTGGTTTTCCAACTCGCAGCCTTAAATTCTTTAAATTTGTCAAAGACTTCGTATTTCTTCCTCAAGAAATATATCCATGTATTCCTTGAGAAGTCATCTATGAATGAAACATAGTACACAGACTTTCCTGATGGAACCGACACACAGTCCAAACACATCACTGCACAAGTTCTAATATCTTGTTCGCCCTCTTAGCACCAAGGGAAAACTCACCCGATTCTCGCTTCCCATATACACAATGTTCACGTAAATCGAAATCCAAAGAGCAATTAGACATACCTTCTACCACATATACCATTTCTATGTAGTATCCGAAGGATCTTCTCTTCCAATATGTCCAAGCCTTTGATGCCATAGCATGGTCTTTTCTCTGCAGATAGCTAGGGTTTTTGCTCCACTTTCAGAACCACAGAATTGTTACACCCATCAATAATGTTGCTACCTGTACTACAGGCCGCAGTTCCAATCCGAACTCCCCACATTAATACCAAAGGTTCCCCAACCATCTTGGGTGTGTGCATCTTTCTCGAACACTATTTTTACACCCGCATCATCCATCTTGCTTACATGTAAATCGTATTTCGGCCAATGCAGAATATGCACTGTGAAGTGCTCTAATCCTTCCACCTGTGGTCACTTGACTTTTCCATCACCGACGATTCCGGCCTTCCTATCATCCCCTAGGAATACATCGCCGCCATCATATTTCTCATACTCGCGTAACCACTCCCTATGGGGAGTGAAGTGAAAGGATGCACTCCGAGTCAATCAACCATGACTCATGATCTACATGTGTATTTGAAGAAGAAGCCAAATACACATCCCCACCTTATCCGAGATGGTTTTGCTCGTTGTATGAGCATCATCAAATCCCTTTCCTTTCTCAGAGCTTTAGATCCGCATTCTTTTGTAGTGTCCTTCCTTTCCGCATTTCCAAGACACCTTTACATAAACTTTCCGTGAGATTTAGATCTCCTCTAGATTTATATCTCCACTGAAAACCTTATTCTTGTTTCTATTTTGGGACCTTCCTTATACAAATAAGGCATCTCCATTCGACCTCCATATTTCTCCGTCTCATTTCCCTCCGACAGCGCAAGGCCGAGACAATGTCATCAAAATTCAAGGTAGTTGTATTGGTACCTATTGCAATAACTAGACTGTCCCACGACCAGAGAACACAACAAATCGATGCACTTATCTTCATTCGAGATTTAATATCATCGTATTTATCGCCTCCGACTTACCACAAGATTGGAAGGCTGGGCGTTCAGATGTTCGTCACCGAGTCTCCATCCTTCATCCTCAGGTTATACGCCTTTTTCCACAGAACAACTTATTCACAAGAGACTTAGATTGGTACAAAGTCCCAAGTTTTTCCCACAAATTCTTCGTCGTATTTCCCGTATATACATTCAACATCAATTCAAACACACAACCGTATTGTGCCTTAGCCTTCCGACCCAGTTTCCCTTCCAGCCTTCATCCTCCGTCATCGTCGTTGGTTTAGTACCTCGGATCTACCGCGATCCACCGATTCTTTATCCACCGCCAGACCCTCCATCTTGAGCTTCCACAACTCAAAACTCTAACCATTAAATTTCTCACTCGCCATCTTCTTTCACCGCAAGAATCGATCCCGCATTCTCAACGAATGTGGTCTACCTCAGCCCGAGCAAAAATCGTCGTATAAAGGCGTCCCTGAAGCCGAAATGGGGCCCAATACCTAATGTAGGTTTTTTAACTCCTCGAAATGCAATTATCTACACGAATCTTATACCGTAAAAATAAACAATAGCAAGAGCATAAAACATAAAAAAAAATGTATAAACACAGAGATTTTCCCCCTGATCCCAAATCGGGACAACCAAATTTTAATTTTTCATTATATTCCTTTTAGTGTTACAAATTAAGTACATATACATGTCGAAGCATATATAAACCCCAATCCATTGCCCCGGGATTAGAATATCATAATCGTAGTTCCCTCGACCGGGATCTACAAAATACCAAGGGTCGAAAACCATCGTACCCCAAAAAACCATGTGCAAACTCATGGCCAAAACATGGGTGTGTCCGCCTATGAGTGGGACCGCATACCAAAAAAAAAAAAAAATCGTGGTGCCGCCGCCCCCCCGTGACCCCCCCTCCCCGCGTCCGGCGCAACGTACAACGCATGGGGCTAGTCGTGAAAGAATATAACACACACCCAACACAAAAAATAATAAGTTATACTTTCTTTTTGTGTGCTAGTGTCATAATTTCCCGCCCGTTTATTTCTCACAATATTTAAACGTAATATTTTGTGGAGAAATTGCAAGCAGATTAATTTGATATTAATGTTAAATTAATAAACCGAATAATCATAGCTAGGGAGAATTAATTACAGCTTCTGCATTTCAAGAAATTTTCACATGGTATCACAAATGAAGCCTGATGACGGAAGTCGTAGGTATGAGAAAGGAAAATTCGTTGTTCGTAAGGTAGCAAGAAATCTAATCTCTTCGGGAGTCATAATGCCTAGCCAAGTAGTGTGAATTACTAGGCAAGGGGTCGATTATCAATTGCGCTATGTTAAAAGTTGACATGTCCGGAATAGTGATTCCATCAAGCAAAGGGAGCAAAAGAGTGTACTAGTATTTTTGCCGAGCGTATTTCTGTTGTCTAGCCACAAGGATTTTGCAAAAGTTAGCTTGCTAGAGCAGAATCGTTGACAAGCATTGTTTTAAAACCGGAACGGTGACCGACCTTGGGGTCAATGAACCGGTTTCTAACTGAACCGGTCTAACCTGAGCCAAGGCCGTATGCCACCGAACCGGCTTAAAAAATACATTAAATAATTATTTTTTTAATAAAAAAAACTATTTTTAAGATTTGCAACCATGATTCCAAGCCAATAGAGACAAAAATATGCAAAGTTTGCTCATTTATATACCACATAAAGGTGAATATATCAAAATGGCACCGGAAGCAATACATATCATCGAAAAATACATAAGCAATGAGGCTCCAAATGGCCCATAAAGTCCAAAAACAATGCCATGAGGCCATTGGCCTATCACAAGACTACATATTAGTGATCAACAACATGATCACTCCTCATCATGATCAAAATCATCACCACTACTAGACAAGGGATCATCAACATGAGCTACATAAATAATATTGCTCAAAGTTTGAGGACTCCTAAAAACTCCTCTACAATTTTAGTAGTAGTAGTAGTAGCAAAAATAGACATCAAAAACTACAAATCACCGAGCAACATGGTCTCTCATGAAACTCATCATTGATTCATCGCTACTTAGAAATGGGATCATCAACAAGAGATACATAAACATCATCTAGCTCAAAGTCTTCGTACTGGGATTGCTCAACCTTATAACATGATAGAAATTGAAAAGTTTAACATGCCTAACCAATGATTTCGTCTGAGTGAAGGGTTCATTTCCTCAACCTTAAAATGCGATAGAAAAAGATTAGCATGTCTAACTAGTTGTTTTCCTTTGATTGAAGGGTACATCAAGGTTCTTAAAGGACTTCATGCTCTTGATCAAATGCCAATATCATACCCTTACACATGATAGAATCAAATGGGAACATTGCAAATTCCGAAACCATGAAACCTTGAAAAACCATTAAGTCCGCCGAATTTTGAGTGAAATCCCTAAAATTCTAGTTTCTCCATATGAAATCCAATGAGGTCGAAACCACTCTTAAACATTCGGGAAGTCATTTCATGGTAATGTTAAAAATTTAAGTAAAAGGATGAAAATGAAAAAATAAAGGAAATGTCACTTTTACTTTAAGAATTTAACATTACCATGAAATGTCAATGCTTCCCTACCTCCACATCAGCCCTAAAACTCATTTCCCCCGCCATGCGTGGGTCCACATAGGGAAATAGTAGCTAAATGAACCCTCCCATTGGCTCCAAATCAGCCCTAAACATAACCTGCCGAAAATGTGGGTCCGCTGAGATGAGTTAGTACCCAACTGCCCGTTAGGTCCGGTTTTTCAAAAACAGCGAAATGCCCTGTAGCCGCCGTCTCCGGCCGGCTTCGACCGTGTTATTTAACCGCCGGTTTGGCCGCTTTTCCTGCTCAAACCGGCCGTTTAAACACCGGTGACAAGTGGAAGAGAAAGGCAATTATCAGGGAGGAATTTCCATATTTTCCTAAAGGGTTTCCAGCTCAGCTTTTCTAGAGGAGATCCATAATTTTCCAAACTTGTCGGCTGCGTTTTCGCCTTGCTAGAGGTAGCCAATTCGACTTCTAGGGCTACATTTCATGTGCCGCTTTTCCCGAGAAGGACGTTTAGAAAGGTCGAGCGAGTAGTCCCGTGTGCGCTGAAGGCAAAGCGAGAAAACAGAAAGACTTATTCGCATTCCGTAAGGGAGTGAGTTTCAAACAAAAAAGGGCCGAGAGGGCCGGAAAATAGGAGGAGATTCCAAGCTTTTTAGTTTCGTAGATTTTGGTAACTTCTTGTCGCACAGATTGTCTAGGCACCGCTGACAATGTCAGACCGAGGGTTGTCACCCCGATCCCCAATCTCTCTATTCTAAGCCGTCTCCTTGCAAGCTAAGGGAGGTAGACCTTACCGTAAATGAAGGAAAAGAACCGGTTGAGAATCAACCACCCGAAGGAGACAAATAAATAACCAAGTACTTGTTAAAATTAACGAGATTTCATAGACCCAATTAGATTTGAAAATTAAAACCGTTGCCTTATGGAGTCAAAAGATCTCGTTATAAAAATTAAAAGCTTCGGCAATTGATGTATAACTCATTGCCATGAAAAACACAAATGATATTCCGATGAAACACCCTCACAATTATGCATTAACCATGTTCGATGAAGATATGCGATTTATCATTACTTGAAATATTTCAAAGTGAACTTTAAACAATTATATGCCAATTCCAAGCAACTTAAAACCTCAATTAAAAATAACTCAAAATCATCAACCACAAACCTAAGCATTAAACTTTGAACCAACGATTTAAATTCGAGATAAAAAAATATTATCATGATCGCACTATCGAAATTAAATGTCGATCATTGCAATATTTCCGAATTTATGATATTCTAAATGACCCAATCCAAATTTAAAATGCCTATAGTCAAAACTTTAGATAAAAAATTTAAGCTCATTTGACTAGAAAATCTTTTAGAATTCCTTAAATTTTTAGAATTTTTGAATTTTTATATTGTCCGTATTATTTTTTAATATTTTAAACAAAATCTACAAAAAATTTTAAAACTAGATTAAACAAAACTAAAAATTAAAATCCTAAACTCGAAACTATAATCTAAAATCTAACAATTAAAAACTAAAACTAAACAAATTAAAACAAACTAACAATTAAAATCTAAAAGTTAGATCTAAAATTCAAACTAAATTAAAATTAAAATCAAACTAAATAAAATTTTAAACTACACAAATTAAAAAAATGAAACTTCTAAAAATCTAACGCTAACCAAAATCTAAAACTATACACTAAAAATCTAAATTAAAACCACCAAACTTCAAAAATAAAACCCGATAGCATATGCAAGGTTTTCGTTTTTATGTCTCCGTTATGTGTGTTTTCATTTGCGCAGTCAACAGATGCGAGGAAGGCTTGAAGGCAAAGGGGAGACCGACGTGAAGAAGGGTCGGCGAATGATGGACGGCGTATTCGTAGGAGCCGAAGAGCAACAGAAAGGTTGAAGGGAAGCGTAGGAGAAAAGGTAGATAAGAGCGCCGAAGGATGGACGAGTGATGCGTAGAGAGAAGGACAGCAAGGAGGTCGAGGGCGTAAGAGGAGAAATTGGATGGCAAAGAAAAGGATAACGCAGCGTGACGAGGCAAAAGAATGTGAGAAATCGTGCCGAAAAGGAGGTAATGGAGGACGCGCAAAGAAAAAGAAAGCAGCGGAATGAGGCAACATGAAAAGGACGTCGATGTATAGAAAACCTCGCCAAAACCCGCACTCACAAATTTCACCCAAAACAAACTTAAATTTCTTCCCATCAAAAACCTGCATTTTTTATGCTCTTAACCGAATATTATGCAGATCCGCTACCGAGAGATTATGAGGCCGCACCGCCGTGGGTTAGATCCGGCTCGACCCAAAAAAAAAATCTCGAGAAACCCCGCAACCCGCAAAACTAGAACATATCGAAAAATTATATGCACAAAAAAAAATTATTAAACCCTCATGTACCAAAGAAAAAAATACAAATTTACAAACTAATTTACAGTATCCGAGGCCCTCATGGCCACG
Source organism: Pinus albicaulis (assembly GCA_034641835.2). Lineage (NCBI taxonomy): Eukaryota > Viridiplantae > Streptophyta > Pinopsida > Pinales > Pinaceae > Pinus > Pinus albicaulis. The sequence continues at coordinate 1,273,026,915 of CM076572.1, read as the reverse complement.
ATTTGAAACATTTCAAAGACAATTCTAGAAATTCAAATTTTAAAGAGAGGCACAAGTCCTAGAAGACTCGCAAACCACAATTTCGTATGATGAAAGCCATGAAAAATTAGAAACAATGGGTTTTTCAAATTTACAAAATTCGAGAACTGTCCAATTGAAAACTTCCCGACGCTCAAACGTTTTTTTTTTTTTTTTTAAATCCCCGCACACTTAAATCCGAAATTTAGACCGACAGAGATTTAAGAAAATAACATGAGATGCCGTAAAAATAGATAACTAGTCTTCTCCATTAAATCAAAAATGTCATTTTATGAACCTTAAAATCGCACAAAATATTCATATGCACATCCATGAAGGCCATCAACCATAAAAATGCAAAAATAAAGTAGCAGTTTAGAGATAAATCACCATGAAGATCTTAAAAAGGAACACCAAAGTTTGTAACCCCCAAAGTCTTTATGCTTTATTCATCAAAAGGAATCACAAGAGCTTCCAACAAGTGCACGATCCTAAGATCGGACACTCAAGATCGACAAAAGACCGACAAAATCTCCACCCGCTAGTTCGGTTGATTCATGTCAAAATAATCTCAACCGTCGAAAAGATTTGATCATCTTTTAATTTGGACCGTCGAAATTATAAATTTGGGGAAAAAAAGAATTTATCATTTAAATCCATTTTAATTAACTCAAAATACTATTTTGGACTTAATTACCCAAAATTTTGACTTTGACTTAACCACCTAGGCCCAAGGTCCAAAAAATTTCTGAAATTCTCAATGGCTCCTTTGGCCTCGGGGCCTTTAAAAATTTATTTTTAAGGACTAACGAATTTTGCCTTTGAAGGATTTTTATACTCACTCTAGGGACGAAAATTAATTAAATTTCGGCTTAGTATTTTTTTAATTAATTTGGCCGTAAAATTTAATTAATTAATCGAGAGGAGATTTTAATTATTTTTCCAACTCTCTTTACATAAGATAAATACATTTAGACACATGAAAGGAGAATACCCATTCGTATAGACCCTCAATAGGTACCCAATTCGCGACTCAAAACATGATTTAGTAGACCAAGAAATTCGTAATAAAATAATCTAACTAAATAGCTAGATTATTCCCAAACCGTTTACAAGGACTCGATAAAAAACACTAGGACTCATCAGCATGCTAATGACAAAATCCACCCTAGCTTGGGGTGAGTCGAGAGGAAAACTTTGCCGATAACTCTGTGCCTGAAACACAAGTAAATCAATGAGACAAAAAACCTCCTAAGATAGAAATCGTCACCAACATACTAGGTTTACCTAGGTTGTTATTGATGACGCGTCTTACTTAGATCACTTACATCATAAACATGCATCGGGTTTACACTATTCATAAAAAACGTCATCCGATGATGGAATCAATGGCGTGACCACGCTCGAACATAATGAATCCCATTTGAAAAAATGGGAGGTATCGCTATGGGGTCGTTGACAAAGTGTGGTCAACACAACTTTGCAAACATGGTCATATGATATTTCCAAAGGAGGTCATGCGAGTTAACCACAAGATGTATATAAGGGCGTAAAATCAACTTCTAGTTGTCGAGACAGTACCAAAGGAAGTGCTAGTTATCTAGTGCGAGTTGCAAAGAGAAGAAAGGTCCCAATAAGGGGCAAAGCTCAAAAGGAGATAGTGGGGTACTGCATCTATGTGGAGTGTGAGACTCCAAGCAGCGATAGGGACCCAAGCAAGGCATAAATAATGAGATCAATTGGGATTAGTTTGAGTTGTTGCAACGCATCATCAACTTCGCTACAAGGGCCCTACAATATCATAGTAGCAGTTCGTTAACTAGTGCACAAGGATTCAAATGACAACCGCAGATATCTATTTGCACACACACATGAGACACAGATAGCTAGATGCGTTGACACAGTACAGGAATTGCCCAAATCCCAGATGCAGTTCTAGCTGCATGATTCTTAGCACTAAACTACGCAAACCCGCCCCGCATAAGAGGACAATGCGAGTTGCCAGAGGGAGCGGAGAGATTTCCATAAGGAGATCAAGACTAAAGGGAGTACGCCTTCAGAGGGAGTAGCCCTATGGAAGCTTAGTGGTTCAAGATATGGGGATCAAGGCTACGCTGTGCTGATATGCTAGCAGGAGGCTTTAGTAGCGACATCACAATTCGCCATGTTTGGAGCTATATACTCAGAGTGAGGTGAGGCGATATCGAGCCACAGTTGCTAGAGTTGCCTGTGAGGTTTAGGTGGTCCATTAAGGTGAGCATCGCTGGTGTTTTTCTCGATCATTACCTTACAAGGTAGGTCCACTATATTCCTAGACAGGAGGATCGTTGTCAATTGATTCAAATTTGAGTTCCAAAGTGACAGTTGCGACTAGTTACAATCAAATGCTAAGGAGGGAAAAGCAAGGTTGACAAATGCAGGCAAGATGCTCAATAATAGAGTCACAATGGCCAGAGTCTCCCTGGATAAAGATGAGGCTAGTAGCAACAGAGACTCAGAGACAAGCTTGTTGCACAAAGGCACGATTGATTCAAATAAGCTTTTTGATGTTTATTTTGCAGACTAACAAGAATAAACTTGAGAGGGAGTTTAGTTGCGTTGCGCATTTAGAGTTAGCAAAGTAGCATGTGTTATATAGTGTGTAGTTGTCGACGCAAAGACAGATGTACAGTTTGGTTCAACTACGCGCGTTGACATATGAATCGCAGTTAGCACAATGGTTGATGGACTATGACCGAGGGAACGACGCAATGACTAAGGGAACAACGCAATGAGTGAGGGAGCATCATTGTGATTGGTGAGCAAAGATAGTCATTTCGAAAGAGAGTTACGTATCGTACATCACCAACATCGAGATGATGCAAATGCATGTGGTGTTGTAGCAAGCTCAACACTATAACACCTTCCTCACTAAAAGGGAGTGTTAGTTTTTGTAGGCACGGACATGGTGTTCTAGTCTCGAGACTTTGAGGAGAGGCTAAAACACAGAGTTCTCCAAAACCCAGTAAATCGTTTTTGAAATTCCACCCGCAGATGGCTCAAATAAATTAATTGACCATAATTAAAAAATTTTAAGTCTAACTTAGAAAAAAAATGGTTAATTAATAAGAATTAATTGAGAAATGTAAGAATTATCTACAAACCCACACGGACGTACATGGAGATGATCTCAAATCCATCGACAGTTTTAATCGTGGTTGTTAGAGTCCCAAATGGATATTATAAGAAGAGGTCGATGGGTAGATGGAGAACACACAAGTTCGCATACTCAAATAAGGCAATTTGATTCCAAGAATGAAATTGAACCAATGATCGAGTAGCAAAAGTCATAGGTGCATAGGTGCAAAGACAGAAGTGAATCCGCAGGAAGTTTTCCAAGTGACTCGAGCAAAGATGTGACAGTATTCCATTAAGAAGGTACGTAGGCTCGTATATGGAGTCAGAGGGCAATACATTGCTAGGAAGATTGATTCGAAAGATCCAAAGGCTGCAGAAGATTTCTCCAGTGCCGGAGAGAGTCACTTCCACATCGCAGACAAAAGCGGTGACGGCTCCGTTGTGAGCGTGATTTCAAACCTACACGTCCGAGGCATCCGCGAAGAAGCACAAGCAGTATGAGTCTACGCAAGTTTGAACGGCTTAGCCTTCAGAGGAAGCCAATACCCGGATCGTTAGTGAGAGTATTGAGATCTTAGCATTGGAAGTGCCTGCTGATCAACGCTTATCATTGATGTCAACCTTGGGCAAAGACGCCGTGGGCTACCCCAATATTGCATGGGAATTTTGACCTACCAAATTACCATATTCGGGTCAAGAATGTTTTTGATGGTTTCTATCATGCCGAGATGTTTCCGTTGATATATGGCACGCCTAATGCATCCCCACGGCTGGTGAGATATTTATGTTTAAAGCTTGTAACCCCGCCAGAAGAAACCCCATGGAGTTGTGGCATGGGTCATTGAAAAGTCAATAATTAATAATTTTAAGCTCCTAAGATCCCTCCCACGTTCACTTGTTGAAGCCCCTCTCAACCTAAGCATTTAGACCAGATGCGCATATCCTCCTTATGTAGGGATTTCACTATCCTAAAACAAGTCATTGTGGCATTTTCGCTCTAACTTTTTTTCTACAAAGGTTCGAAGCCGAAATTTTTTATGAGGCGAAGCCGAAACTCGAGGAAGCTCCGTACAAATTTCGCATCAAGGTGCGCAATATTTGTGGAGATATGATTTGTGGAAGTCGCTGTTTTTGGGTGCTCGTCAAACCAGAGGTAACTCCTCAAATCAAAATGTTTATTGAATGAAGAATGAACATGTATTTATACATGGAGGTGAGGCTATTTGGATTCATCTCCCAATGACTCTTGGCCTTCCTTATTTCCTAATATTATTTATTATACAATATTACATATCCACACCCAACCCATGTGGATTAGGTGTCAACATTCCCCCTTTAATCCGAAGGGATGTTGGTGAGTCCAAGTACTGACTTAACCTTTTTCAAACTTTTCTCTTCCAAGTGCTTTGGTGAAGATATCAGCAGTTTGCTCATTTGTGGAACAATGATGTAGATGAATGGTTTTGGCCTGAACATGATGTTGAATTAGATGGTATTTTTGATTGATGTGCTTTGTTCGATCATGGAACTTTGGGTTCTTTCCCAACTTTATTGCAGAATTGTTGTCGATCATGAGTTGTGTGGAATACATTTGTTTCATCTGCCAAATCTTCTCATTTTCCCGAGCCACACAATTTCCTTTGTTGGCAAGAACATTTATACATGTCCTTATAGTTGTTGGAATGCTGCTTTGGGTATTGTTGCGTGATCTCTCCATGAAACGGCTCTGGTAGAGACTCATGGTGTAACCTGGCCAAACACCCACAATTCTTTGTCAGCATCAAAGTCAAAAGTGAGATGGAGTATAAAGTCATTGATAAGCTGCTGTGTTGAGTCAAAGTCTTGAGTCCCTTCAATGCCTTAACACTCTTTTTAAATGAGACCAATGTCCTTCACAAGGTTTTTGCATGAACCTTGATTGGATTCCAGCAATGAATGAAATGTCGATGCAGTGGTGGTCAGGGTAGATGAACTTCTATATTGTCCTTCTTAGTTGCATCCTCAAATTCCTTCCCTTCGATAGATGTGAGCTTCAAGTTTTGTTCCATTGGAGTGGTTAAGGGATTACATTCATCCATGCCAAACTTGTTCAAGAGATCTCCAATGTACTTCTTTTGAGAAATAAATATGAATTTAGGATGTTGAATTACTTCAATACCCAAATAGTAATGAACATGACCCAAATCAGTCATTTCAAAACCTTTCTTCAACTCTTTCTTCATGGATGCAATACAGCTCTCATTGTTTCCTGTTATCAAAAGATCATCTACATATACCACAAGATATACAACTGTTTTTCCAACTTTCTTAACAAACAAAGTTGCATCATCAAGATCAAAATGTTTGAAGTCAAGTTTCAGAAGATGCTCGGTTAATTTCTCATACCAGGCTCGTGGTGCTTGCTTGAGGCCATAAAAGGATTTTATAAGCTTGCAAACTTTGTGTTCTTGACCCTTTACAACAAATCCTTCTGGCTGGGACATATAAACTTTCTCCTTTAGATCTCCATTCAAAAAGGTTGTTTTTACATCCATCTGATGGACTTTCCATCCATTCTGAGCTGCTAGGGCAAAGAGAGTCCGGATGGTGGTCCATTTTGCTGTGGGAGCAAAAGTTTCTTCATAATCGATTCCTTCTTTTTGTACAAAACCTTTTGCCACAAGCCTGGCCTTGTGCTTGTCAAGTGAGCCATCTGCTTTATACTTGTTCTTGTAGACCCACTTACAGCCAATTGGTTTTGTTCCCAAAGGCGGATCAACCAGCTTCCAAGTGCCATTCTTTATCAAGACATCATACTCCTTTTGCATCACTTCTTTCCATTCATCATGAGAAGCGGCTTCTTTGAAGGAAGTTGGTTCATGATCTGTAGAAAAACTCAATTCACAGTTATAAGCAATATCCATATCAACGGGAGAATCAGAATTATCTACATCACCTTCGATTTGTTGAGTGGAACTTTTTGTTCCTGTTTTTCCAACCTCATCAGGATGAACATTCTCCAGTGTCTTTGTCAGCCATTTGGGAGGACCTTTCTGAGATGGCCCAAGCTGCTCACTTGACTGAGTTGGGATTGATTCAAGATTCAATCTCCCAATTATGTCAATCACATCATTCAATGTGTCATCCGTGGTTGTTTCTTCATGTGGGGAAAAGAGTGCTTCAGGACAAGATTCCACAGTTTGATTCAATATCGGAATCCCCCCTTCAAGATGTGGAATCTCATTATCAAATTCTTGGAAAGACTTTGCATGTGTGAATCTATCCAGGTGATCAAGTTGCCGCTCAACAACCTTGTCACTCTTGGAAGATTCAAGGAATATGACATCTCTTGCTATTACAAACTTCTTATTTTCTTCATCATAGAGACGATATCCTTTGGAGGTATGGGAGTACCCCAAGAAGATACATTTTCGACTTCTAGCACCAAGTTTGTTCCTTTGACCCTTGGGTATCAAGGCATAACAGGTGGACCCAAAGACCCTGAAATGCTTTACCGAAGGAATGTGGCCATGCCACATTTCAAAAGGAATTTTGTTTCTAATTGAACTTGAAGGACACCTATTCTTTATGTAAAGAGCACATAGAACTGCATCAGCCCAAAACATCAATTTTACATTCTTGAAAAATAACATGGAGCGGACCATATTTAAAATAGTTATGTTCATTCTTTCAGCTACACCGTTCTGTTGTGGATTATATGGCACAGTTGTTTGATGTTTGATTCCATGTTGACGAAGATAATTTTCAAATTAGTTTGAAGTGTATTCTTTTCCATTATCAGTACGTAGAGAGCCAATATGTGTTTGTGCATCATTTTCAATCCATGCATGAAAATTCTTGAATGTTTGAAAAGCATCAGACTTATTCTTCAATAAGTAAATCCAACACATTCTGGTGTAGTCATCAATAAATGTCATCATGTATTTATTTCCATTTGCAGAAGCAATAAGCATAGGGCCACATAAATTTGAATGAACAAGCTCAAGTTTTCTATGTGCTCTGGAGTGTGAATCATGAAATCACTATTTGCTATGCTTTCCTAGAATACAAGCATCACATTCCTTAGGTTTTCTAGGAATTGTAGGCAGTCCATTAACACCATTTTTCTTCAACAAACGAAGGCTTTCATAGTTTAAGTGTTCAAATCTAGCATGCCATAAAAGACTTGATGGGAATGTACCTTCATCATGATGTGAACTGAATACAAAGTTTTGAGCATGAGCAGATGAACCTTTCAGCTTCAAGAGTCTCCCTTCTTCTATTCCCTCCATGACAAGTGAGTGATCTGATGCTTTTCTGACCTCTGCCTTGCCATCAAACAATTGAATTGAGTGTCCTTGCTGCCGGATTTCGATCAGGGACAGCAAGTTTCTCTTCAACTCAGGGAGGTATAGAACCTCATGTAGGATATGATCAGGAAGACCAGGCAGTTTAAGCCTGACTGTGCCAAGCCCTGATGGCTTGAGTTTGGATTTATCTGCGAAATATACTGCTCCATCAACTTTGTCAATGAATTCTTCAAAAAAATCTTTTCTAAATTTCATGTGACATGTTGCTCCTGAATCTAGCAACCAATCATCTCTCCATGAAGTAAATGAAACATCAAACAAGTCTTCAGTTACTCCATTGTTACAATGTGCTAGAACATAATGAGCGGATTCAGGTGCTTTACCTTTGTCTTTGTCATTAGTTTTACCTTTGTCTTGATTTCTTTGCTGCTCAATTTTGTCCCAAGGTGTTCTACATTTGGATGCATCATGTCCATCTTTATTGCAACGTGTGCAATGAAGATTGGATTTGTCAGATTGTCTACCCCCCCTTTCTGTGAAGTTTCTTCTTCCTCTTCCTCTTCTGCCACCTCTTCCTTTGGATGAATTTGGAGCATGACTCTTTTCTCTATGTGCCAAGTATGCAGCCTCTTCGGAAGACGAAGGGACTGTCATCTTCCCAAAAGCTTTCTCTCTTTTTGCAAACTTTTTCTCAAGTGTATCAAAGGTGATATGCTCAAGGTTCCCACTTGCTTGCAAAGACTCAAGATAATGTGAGTAAGTCGGATATAATGCCTTAACATATGCTATGAGAGGTATGTCCATTTTTACACCAGTGCTTTCAATGTCATGCATTATAGATCTTACTTCTAAAGCTAAAGCAAGGGGATCATCATTCTTCATTTCAAGACTGAACAGCTTAATCATCAATTGAACATTTTATAATTCTGAATGTGAGTCATAGAGTTCTTTTAGCTTTCTCAAGGCATTTGAGAATGATGAAATATGGCGACTCACCTCTTCATTTACGGAAGCTGCAATCAAGGCATATGCCTTGCAGTTCTTGTTTTCCCAAATGGCGAGCTCCTTTTCTGAAGTGGGCTTTGCTGGTGGATTTCCTTCTTGTTCTTCACAGATTCATTTCCACAACTCATTAAAAATGAGTGTGTGTTTAATCTTCCGAGACCATTCAAGATAGTTCTCTTTGCCGGAGAGAACCACCCCAACAATATATATGAGAGAATGCATTAGTTTGCTGGAAAAAATTCTTTTGAAGAGGAAAAATTTTGCTAGAAAATCTTCAATTCTGGAAATTTGCTCAATTAAAGGGGACAAAAACTCTATGCTAAAAACTGAATTCTGCACCAAAAAAAATATTATTTTTTTTGTGTTTGAAGAAAAATTGTATTGAAAGTATGGTGGGGGGGGCAGTATTATGGAGGGATCGATATTACAAAGTCAAACAGTGTATTGTATATACAAAGACAGAGGGCGGTGTATATATATGAGTGAAGTGGTATTCAAAGCAGCGTGGAGGGGTATTCAAACAGTGAAATAAACAGCGTATTAAAAATGGAGGGCGATATAAAATATGGTGATGTGTTATAAACGAATATAAAACACAGTCGAGTGACCGCAGTATTAATCATATGACAAAGCGGAACGTATTACATATGGGAGAACAGTCGAGTGACAACGGTATTAATCATATGACAGAGCGGAACGTATTACATAAATTGTATGACAGTGGAGCAGTGTTATGATAACAGAGACCGCGTATTATGAATGGAGGGCAGCGAATTATGAATGGAAGGCGTTGTGCAGCGAGGGTAGGGGATCCAAGCGGGTGAGGGGTGTGCGCAGGTGTGTGCAGGTATTTTTAATTTGTAAGGGGTGTACATTGTATTTGGGAGCAGATTGTTGGGAAGGAGCAACCCGCGTAGGAGAGGTGGGTAGGGAGAAGGTTGTAGCGTTGAGGGAGAGGGTGTTGGGGAGAGAAGGTTGTAGCGTTGAGGGAGAAGGCGTTCGGGAAGGCGTTGGAGAGAGGGAGGCCGAGAGGCCATTACAAATTTTGAATTGCAGATATTTCAAGGGCTGCAGAACTGCAGATATTTGCAGGACTGCAGAAATGCAGGAATTGCAGCTTGTAGAATCTTCAGAATCTGCAGAAATCAGAGTTATGCAGGAGTTGCAGAGATAAATTTAAAAAAATGCAGAATTACAGTACAGCAATTTAATGGAGCAGCAGAAACTAGCATAAAAACTGACTGAGCAAAGGAATGAGGGAGTTACACCATAGGCAAAAAAGCCAATAGTGAACCTGGCTCTAATACCTTTCAAACCAGGAGGTAACTCCTCAAATCAGAATGTTTATTGAATGAAGAATGAACATGTATTTATACATGGAGGTGAGGCTATTGGGATTCATCTCCCAATGACTCTTGGTCTTCCTTATTTCCTAATATTATTTATTATACAATATTACATATCCACACCCAACCCATAGGATTAGGTGTCAACAGGCTCCTGAATTTTTTCTCAAAGAAGTGACCTTGGGAAAATCGTCATAACTCTCTCTCTGAGTATCGGATTGGAATTCTGTAAAAAGTAGCAGATAGTCCACGGCCTGCAGTTTTCGCTCTATCAATGTCAGAGTCGAACAAAGAAACAGTGACACGTTGCACGTCGTACAAGTTCACTCTACTGAAACAGTCCATAATTAGGACATTGTGAGAGATTGGGCATAACTCTCCCTTGAAGAATCCAAATTGGGTCAGACCTGTGGCATTGGAAAGACGACTCAGAGGAATACTATAGGACTGAAAATCACATATTGGGGATCTGAAATAACAGAGATACACCTTATTCAATATCGAGCTCCTAGAAGGCAAGAAAAAGCTAGATCATGTGTTGTCAAGAGCTGCAAAGGACCAGACTTTCTAGGGCAGCAAAGCAAAGCAAGGTGCAACAGAGGGTAGCATGACAAGAGCAGCAATCAAGGTGCAGAACAGCAGCAAGAAGTTCATCACATGAAGTCTTCAACTGGGCAGCACTGCATACAGTCATTGGAAAGATATCATTGTATTAAGTCATTGTAAATACATTATTGTAAAAATTATACTAGTGTCTATCTGCCAAGAGTTGAAGAGGCAGTGTCGGGAGGTCTAGGATCATCATTCGGTGGTTGTGTCATAGTTGAGGTTATGGTCTAGTGTGTCTTCTTCTTCTACATCATTTTATATCATTGTAAAGTGGACCATTTTCCCTGGTACGGGAGTCCATTCTTCTTTTATTCTTCTACAGGGTGGTAGGGTGGTGCTAGGATGAGTTGTAGCTCATTGGGTGTTGGGGCATCCGTTCAGTTGACTACTGAAGAATCTCAGGCGTTAGAGTGTCCATCCAGTGGGAGCTGAACAAGAATTCTTTTCTAGATTCTAGGAAGTTGGAGCTTTCTTTTCAATTGGAGTTGAATATTAAAGAATTATTAGAAAAGCATTATGTGGTTTTTGTCCCGGAGTGGGTTTCCACCTTAAATATTGTGTGCATTTGTGTTCTTTTGTTTATTGCTATCATTGTACATACACTGATAATAATTGAAGATTAACTAATGCTCTAATTGAAAGGAATATTGATTCACCCCCCCCCCTCAGTATTTCCAACAATTGGTATCAGAGCTTGGTTCCTTCAATAGCAGTTTAACAACTAGAAGGAGGTCATGGAGCATACCAAGAATGGTGTACCTCTGTTCAATGAAAATAATTATGCACTCTGGAAAGGAAGAACGGAGGTCCATCTCTTGGTGCAACGTTACGAAGTATGGGACACTGTTCAAAATGGATTTACATCAACCGCGGATGAACAAGGTAAGAAGAATTTGGTAAATGATGCAAAAGCAAAGAATATTATTATCAGTGGACTTATTGAATTTGCTTATCATAAGATGTTGGGTTGTAAAACTGCCAAAAATGTATGGGACAAGCTTGAGAATATATATGCAAGTGACTCAAATGTCAAAGAAGCAAAGCTTCAAATCTATAGAGCAACATTTGAGCAACTCAAAATGAAAGAAGATTGCAACATCGCTGCATACTTCCAATACATTGATGAAATAACCAAAACTCTGGAAGGATTGGGAGAGCCAGTGGACGAGAAGAATGAAATGAAACTTGATGAAGAAGAGGGTACTTCGCATCTAAAAACTGCATTCGTTGCATCTAAGAAAACCAATAAGGACAAACAACCTTCAATTGAAATGACATGCACCTGCAAGTGTGAAGAAAAGGGAGATGATGGAGAAGGTCTTTCAGATGAAGAATATGCTTACTTTACGAGAAAACTAAAAATTGGTAAGGGAAAATTCAAAGGTAAACTTCCATTGATATGTTTCGGCTGTGGTGAGGTTGGGCATTTCGCAGCAAAATGTCCACACAGAAGTGATGGCAAATCAAAAGGAAAGAAAGGCTTTAAGAAATTCAACAAGCAATGCAAAAAGAAAGGATCCAAACGGAACTTTCTCTCTAAAGAAGATAGCTCACCATCCGATGAAGACAATGACAGCAAAGAAGAAGCCAATGAGAAAGTATTGTTTATGGCCAAGCACAATAAACAAAAGGTATCAAACAACGAAAAAGGGTTGACCATAGAAGAATTTTCTAAGGAGGCAATCAGGCTTATAAAAGAGCTCAAGGCTTAGAAGATCCGTTCCAATACTCTTGAAGAACAAGTTCAAGGTCTCAAAATTGAAGTTTAAGAACACAAATGTATTGAAGAGTCACTTCAAAAGAAGTTGGAAGAAAGCAACCAAGAAAAGGAAGCATTAGAAGCCGAAGTAGTCTCGTTGCGTAAGGAAGTGAAGAAGGGAAAAACTGTCCAAAACTATGCCAATAGCTCAAGGGCATTAGAAGAACTCATCAACAATCAACGATCTTACAATGATAGAACTGGCCTCGGTTACAAAGAAGAAGAAGTAGGACCTTCTACAACAAAATACAATGAACCTATGAGATCTGACATGCATTTAGACTTCATTGGACAAGATTCGCAAGCACATCCTTGGTAGACGATTCCTCGACGAAGATTTCCATCCAGGTACCAACATATTTTTCATGGCTATTGTTATTCATGTGGAAAATTTGGTCATAAAGCTGTAGAATGTCGCACGTACCCTAGGAACCAATACAATTCCAGGACATCCTTCAAATATGAACCTCCCAGGGCTCAATGAAACATCAATAGATTTGAACATTTAAGAAATAATATGGAATGTTACAAATGTCAAAACTTTGGACACATAGCCAGAGACTACAGACTTGAAAATCCTCCAGAAGAATTTTCGAAGCCACAGAATGAATGAACATGGAAGAAGAAGAAGATTGATAATTGTGCTCTCACTCTCAAGGCTCAAAACAACAAAGATGTGTGGTATGTTGACAGCGGTTGCTCAACGCATATGACTGGAGATAGAAGGAAATTTGTATCTCTGAAAGAGAAGAAGGATGGAACCGTATCCTTTGGAAATGATGGATCTTCAAATTTTATAGGATCAAGTACCGTCACTCTCGGAAGCAAAGATGTTATAGCCAAGAATGTTCTATTGGTTGAAAACATGAATCACAATCTGCTCAGTGTTGGACAAATGTGTGATCAAGGACACACAATGTTATTCAACTACACAAAATGTGAAATCAGGAAAGGCAGGTATGGTAAAATTGTGGCTACAGCGAGTCGAGCTCCAAACGACATATATGTTCTGGATGAAGCAACTAAAGCATGTCTACTAGCTAAAGAAGATGAAAGCTGGTTATGGCACAAACGAATGGGTCACATAAACTTGAACAATCTTGTTAGGATAAGCAAAAAGGAAGCAGTACGAGAAATGCCGAAAATCTCAAAACCTTCCAACACACTATGTGAGGCCTGTCGGCACGGCAAGCAAACAAAAGTCTCCAATTTAAAACAAAAGAACACTTTGCATCACATCCATTGGAATTGACACACACTGATCTATGTGGTCTTGTGAGAACAAAAGGCTTAGATGGAGAATTATATTTCATGTTAATGATAGATGACTATACCAAGATGACAGTCGTCAGTTTCCTAAAGAAAAAATCTGAAGCATTTGAGTGCTTTAAGATCTAAAAGGAGTTGGTCGAAAATGAAACTGATTTGAAAATAAAGTGTCTAAGATCAGATAATGGCGGAGAATTCACTTCCAAATTATTTCAACAATACTGTGACGAAAATGGAATAAAAATACAATTTTCAATAGCACGAACACCTCAGCAAAATGGAGTTGCTGAAAGAAAGAACAAAACCGTATAGGAAATGGGTAGAACAATGTTGAAGGACTCAAAATTGGATGAAAAATTATGGGTTCAAGCAATTGATACGACAGTCTTCATAATCAACCTAAGTCTTCTCAGAAATAATTGCAACAAGACCCCATATGAATTATGAAAAGGAAAACCAGCTAATGTAAAATATTTCAGAATCTTCGGAAGCAAATGTTATATCAAAAGAGAAGATCAAAATTTGGGTAAGTTTGAATCATGTGTTGATGAAGATATCTTTGTTGGTTACTCACGCAAAAGAAAGGCCTATAAATGTTATAATCTAAGACGAAAACAGATAGTGGAGAGCATAAATGTTACATTTGACGAAGATGGTGTCCTAGCGAATAATGATGAGGGTCTAGAATCTTTGAAGCTTGAGACAAAGGCTGAAAAAGACACAGATAAAATTCTAGAACAAGAAGCAACTATCAACGAGGAAGAAGTAAATAATGATCATCAAGATATACCAGAACAACAACAAGAAGCTCCTCCAAGGAGAACAAAAGAATGGATTCAAAAGAACCATCCATCAAATCAAATCATTGGTGACATAAATGAAGGTCAACAGCTTCGTTCATCACAACAAGCTCACATTATTTTTCTAGCAACCTTTGAGCCTAGTAGTTTTGAGGAAACCAGCCATAATGAACACTGGATAGTATCTATGAATGAAGAATTGGATCAAATCGAGAAGAATAACATATGGGAATTAGTTCCACGACCAAAAGATAAAAATGTCATTGGTACTAAATGGGTGTTCAGGAACAAATTGAATGAAGATACACAAGTTACTAGAAACAAAGCAAGATTGGTTTGCAAAGGCTATGCACAAGTGGAAGGAATTGATTTCGACAAAACATTTGCATCAATTGCCAAAATGGAAGCCATCCTAATGTTTCTCGCCTATGCATGTTCAAGAAAGATCAAAGTCTACCAAATGGATGTTAAGTCAGCATTTCTAAATGGAGAATTAGAAAAAGAAGCTTACATCGAACAACCTGAAGGTTTTCTACTATCAGAAAAAGAAGACTATGTTTGCAGGTTAAAGAAGGCTCTATATGGTCTCAAGCAGGCTCCAAGAGCATGGTATGCTCGTCTTGATGGATATCTATGTCAACAAGGGTTCAAGAAAGGTACTGTTGATAGCAATCTTTATGTACAAATAGATAAAAATAATTTAACAATTGTTGAGATATATGTGGATGATATAATATTTGGTAGCAATGATGATCAACTAAGTAAGAACTTTTATACAAAGATGCAAAGTGAGTTCGAGAGGTCTTTACTTGGTGAGCTGACATACTTCTTAGAGCTTCAAATATCTCAACAAGAGAAAGGAATATTTATATGTCAAGCCAAGTACATCAAGGAAATGTTCAAGAAATTCAAAATGGAAGATTGCAAACCCGTCCTTACTCTGATGGTAACAGGTTGCAAATTGAGCATAGACAACTCATCTAAGGATGTGGATCAGAGGTTGTACAAATCTATGATTGGTAGTCTTCTATATGTAACAGCCTCCCGACCAGATGTTATGCAAGCAGTTGGACAAGTAGCAAGATTCCAAACAGCACCAAAAGAATCACATATTATTGACGTCAAAAGTATTCTTCGATATCTAAAGGGAACAGAAGAATATGGCTTGTGGTATCCCAAGGGTAACAATCTCATTATTCAAGCCTTTACAGATGCAGATTGGGCAGGAAGCGTTGATGATCGTAAGAGTACTAGTGGAGCAGCATTCTATCTAGGTGGTTGTCTCGTATCATGGTTGAGAAAAAAGAAAACCTCAATCTCGTTATCTACAGCGGAAGCAGAATACATTGCAGCGGCATCATGTTGTACTCAAGTCCTTTGGATGAAACAAACTTTGCAAGATGTTCAAGTACAATTCAGTAAGCCTATTCCCATATTTTGTGACAACACTAGTGCCATCAGCATCTCCAAGAATCTTGTCATGCATTCAAAAAAAAAACACATTCTGATTAACAAGTTGTTGAAAAGAATATCAAACTTGAGTATGTTGGTACAAAAGAACAAATTGTTGATATCTTCACTAAACCTTTACCTCGTGAAGCATTTGAATATCTTCGCCAGAAGCTTGGGATTCTCCCAAGTTCTCATTACATTATAGGTCCGCAGGACGATTGTGTGGCAGGGGGAGTGGAAGTGTGTATAGGTCCGCAGGATGGTTGTGTGTCAGGGGGAGTTACCCTTTGCAATTGATGTCAAAGGAGGAGAGAATGTTGTAGGAAGAGGTGTCATGATCGCAGGGGGAGTACTTGTGTTGCCATCAATGACAAAGGGGGAGATTGTTGATCAGCGGTTGCTATTGATGTCAACCCAAGCAGCACAAGGGGCTACCCCAATATTGCATGGGAATTTTGACCTACCAAATTACTATATTCTGGGTCAAGAATGCTTTTGATGGTTTCTACTTGTCGAGATGTTTCCGTTGATATATGGCACGCCACGTAATTCTTCACGGTTTGAGAGATATTCATGTTTAAAGTTTGTAACCCCAGTTAGTGGGCTAAAACCCCATGGGGTCGTGGCATGGGTCATTGAAAAGTCAATAATTAATAATTTTTACACTCCTAAGATCCCTCCCACGTTCACTTGTTGAAGCCCCTCTCAACCTAAGCATTTATATAAATTGTGATGCTCATATCCTCCTTATGTAGGGATTTCGCTATCTAAAATAGATCATCGTGGCATTTTCGCTCTAACTTTTTTTTTCTATGAAGGTTCAGAAGCTGAAATTTTTATGAGGCGAAGCCGAAATCCTGAGGAATCTCCTGTACAAATTTCAGATCAAGTTGCGCAATATTTGCGGAGATATGATCTGTGGAAGTCAGTGATTTTGCAGGCTCCTAAAATTCATCTCAAAGAAGTGACCTTGGGAAAATCGTCATAACTCTCTCTCTAAGTATCGGATTGGAATTCTGTAAAAAGTGGCAAATAGTGCACGGCCTGTCGTTTTCGCTCTATCAATTTCAGAGCCGAATGAAGAAACAGTGACATGTGGCACGTCGTACAAGTTCGTTCTACTAAAACAGTCCATAATTAGGGCATTGTGAGAGATTGGGCATAACTCTCCCTTGAAGAATCCAAATTGGGTCAAACCTGTGGCATTGGAAAGACGACTTAGAGGACTACTACAAGATCGAAAATCACATATTAGAGATCTGAAATAACAGAGATACACCATATTCAATATCGAGCTCCTAGAAGGCAAGAAAAATCTAGATCATGTGTTGTCAAGCACTGCAAAGGACCAGACTTTCTAGGGCAGCAAAGCAAAGCAAGGTGCAACAGAGGGTAGCATGACAAGAGCAGCAACCAAGGTGCAGAACAGTGGCAAGAAGTTCATCACATGAAGTCTTCAAGTGGGCAGCACTGCATATAGTCACTGTAAAGGTATCATTGTACTAAGTCATTGTAAATACATTACTGTAAAAATTGTACTAGTGTCTATCTGCCGAGAGTTGAAGAGGCAGTGTCGGGAGGTCTAGGATCATCATTAGGTGGTTATGTCATAGTTGAGGTTATGGTCTAGTGTGTCTTCTTCTTCTACATCATTCTATATCATTGTAAAGTGGACCATTTTCCCTGGTACGGGAGTCCATTCTTCTTTTATTCTTGTACAGGGTGGTAGGGTGGTGCTAGGGTGAGTTGTAACTCATTGGGTGTTGGGGCATCCATTCAGTTGCCTACTGAAGAATCTCGGGCGTTGGAGCATCCATCCAGTGGGAGCTGGAGAAGAATGTTTTTCTAGATTCTAGGATGTTGGAGCTTTCTTTTCAATTGGAGTTGAATGTTAAAGAATTATTAGAAAACAATTAGGTGGTTTTTGTCCCGGAGTGGGTTTCCACCTTAAATACGGTGTGCATTTGTGTTCCTTTTGTTTACTGCTATCATTGTACATACACTGATAATAATTGAAGATTAACTAATGCTCTAATTAAAAGGAATATTGATTCACCCCCCCCCCCAGTATTTCCAACATGCTCTAGCTCCGAAACTTTGTGGAGGGTCTGAAACACATGGGATCTCCAAGACCCAGAAAGCATTTGGAAAAATTACATCTGGTGTAAAAGTTATTCAAATAATTAATTTTTTTAATGGGGACCCTAAGTCTAACTTATGGAAATTAAAAAAATAAAGTGAATTAATTTACCCATGTGATGAGAACATTCTAAGTGACGTGGATCAAGCTACTTCTAATCTTAGTCATTGATTAGAGATTAGATCACGGTCGTTGATTTGTCAACGAGAAAAGTATAAAGGAAGGGCTTGGGGTCAGTTGGAGAATACACACAGAGTCTAAGAGATCGAATTCTTTTGACGGAGTAGTGCTCGGACAAAGATCAGATCTGAGTGATTCATAGAAGCAGTGAGGGGCAGATGCAGTGATTGGTCAGGAGGGCCAAGAGTAAACACAGAGCAAGGGCAACAGAGACACAGTGGAGGCAGCGCAGCCATCAGGGGCTGTGACATAGTCCCTAGAGAGGGTGACGAAGGCTCACGCAAGGGCAGCGCAGTGTCTACAAGGAAAAGTCTAAAATTCACTAGAAGCTAGGGTTTCTAAGCCGGTAGGGCTAACGCAATCCCTCAACCAGGACCACGCAGCCTTAAGTAGTGGTAGCGTAGAGACTGCACAGAGCTAGCTGGGGTTTCACCAGTTGCTCATCTGGATCAGTCGGGACTTGCGAGAGAGGTATATCTCACATTTTTCTCTATAGCCAAGGTTTTCTCTATTGGGTGAGCCGGTTTCTGGCACCCTAGACGTACTAAAAAACTGCTGCTTAATAATAATAAACCCTCATATCTGTTGCACCAGTTTTCCCACATTGGGTTTTTCCAGGGTATTTATCAGAAAAAATTTTGTGTCCTTTGTCATATGTGCGTGATGTTCAGTAAATGATCTGTATTTGTGTAGGCTACTAGTTGTGTTTACTTCGGAGATTTTCTGAATATTTTCAGTTAAGTAACTTGTGCATAAAAAATCAAGTAGGAGAAGCAAATCAATATTTAGCAGTAGGATTTTTGTGCTCATAAATTTTCACAGAGACAAAGAAATTCTCTTTAATATTTTTGCCATATTTCTTGCTGAGGATTGCCAGTATTTCAGCATCCAAATTGTACTCAAATTATTTCACTGTTGCATAATAATAAAACCCTCATTGCTAGACCGGTTTTCCCACATTGGGTTTTTTTGGGGACTTTTGTCCAAAAATAACAGTGTCATAATTTTTGTGTGTGCTAGCATTTATCAGTTTCCAACATTTTTATTTTTGCAATATTTATGTTATTTTGTGAAGAAATTTAAGTGTGATGAATTCAATATTAATCAGTAAATTAATAAACAGAATAATCAATTAGGAGAATTAATTCTAGTTATTGCACTTCAAGGAATTTTCACAAGTAGGGATTAGGTGACAGCTCCTGCTCTGAGTGTTGTGCCCTAAAGATTATATCTTGTGGGGTTAGAAACTTTTCACACACTAAGGTGTACATCTTAGGCTACAACATTTTTTGGCGTCGTTGTCGGTGATAAGTTTCTTGTTCTCGGTGTTTGACTAACTTTCAGTTCTTAGCATATTGGATTTTTGAAGTTAGGTTTTTGTTCAAGTAGCGGCCCCATTTGGTTCATCTTTTGCAAGGATCTCTACTAGAAGAAACCCAAGCCTTCTGGGTAATCCTACTTCTGAACCTGAAAGGGCTTTAAGAGTACAAATAAACAATCTTGCTTCTCGTAGAATTCTTGTTTATCTTCGACAAGAAGCTCTCCCTGATATCCATTTGCTTTTCCTGATCCGGTTCAACAAGACATCATGGATGATTTGTTTGCGACTTGCAATTTGGCTAACTTTCAGGGCTATCCACATGATATGCTAGAAAAAGCCATCGAAAAGTTGCCTTCCTTTCAAACCAATAATGCTATTAATGCCAAAGATCACATCAAGAAATTCAATCTTTGTGTAAACAAATGGTGTGTTGGCGATGACTATAATCATGAGGATGTGAAGATGAGACTCTTTGTCCTTTCTCTCAAGGAGGATCCTATGGATTGGTTCTCAGAATTTCCTAATAATTTGTTTGATTCGTTAAGGTCAATAGTTGATGCCTTTAAGGATAAATATGGAGATAAGAAAGAAGAAAGGCACTTGCTTTGCGCTATCAGCCATATAAAGAAGAATGAAAATGAGACTGTGGAAAAATTTAATAAGAGGTTCAATGATCTTGCCAAAAATTTGCCTCAAGATTATAAGTCTACCGATAAGTCTCTTTTGGTGTATTATATTGATGCATTTGAGTATATTTTAGTTGAGACGCGCTAAGCCAAATGATGTGAAGGTTGCTCAAACTTTAGCTAAAGAAGTGGAACAATGTAGGAAAGCCTCTCAGAAGTCTAAGATTCCGAGTTTTTCTAGGGGTCATTGTAAGAGTGAGTCAAAAGGTAAAGAAGCTAAAGAAGTTGATGAGGATCCTATTAAAGAATTAACACAACTCATTAAAAGCATGAAAGTTGATCACGTGAATCAAATTATTGCTCTTCATAATCGTATAATCAATATGGAGAGGTCTCAAGGAAATAAGTCTCAGAATAATAGAAATAATAAGAAGTTGATAAGGATCCTATTAAAGAATTAACACAACTCATTAAAAGCATGAAAGTTGATCGTGTGAATCAAATTACCGCTCTTCATAATCGTATAATCAATATGGTGAGGTCTCAAGGAAATAAGTTTTAGAATAATAGAAATAATAATGCATGGCAGAAGGGCCCTCCTAATGAGCAAAGGCCGCCAAATCCACTTGAGTCTACCCATCTTGTTGAGGAAACTCCACCTTATTGTAGACCTTGTTATGCAGTTCATGATGAAGCTACTTGCCCTGTTGTGAGGAGAATCATGGATAGCGGAATGGCAGGGACAAGTGACCAGATTAAAGTTGTTGGTAAAGAACATCACTTATCCATGTAGGATTGGATGGAAGTTGTGGAGATCAGCCATGATGTAGAAAAACTCCAATCTTCTTATAGTATTAATTGTTGAATTTTCGGCAATTATGAGACGAATTTCCCATAGAACCCCTAAGCCCTGTTATCACTCAGTAATTTCTCAAGGTTAAAGAAAGAACTCACCGAGGTAACCACAAACCTACTTTTGAGATCAAGATCTAACCTTCCTAATGCTCAAAGAGGGCTCTCTCTTTATGATTTAACTTTGTTGTTTTTAGTTGATTTTAGGCTAGTTATGTAAGATTGATTGGGTTTTGATTTTGATTTGGATTGGTGGTGGAATTACTAAATCAAATGGATAGATGCAGGTTTGCTTACCATTGAGCTATGGAGTCAAAATGTCAAGAAAACAGGACTGAATCAAGGTCTAACGGAAGTGTTCACAAGGCAAGGTAGTTGCATAAATTCAGATCTTTTAGGCTGGATGGTGAGATTGTTTCAATCGGGATGGGAGAGCAATCGAAACTAGGGAGCAATGAATAATTCCCTACTTTGGATATCAGAAGAAAACATCAAAATGAATAACTGTTCAAGACGGAGTGGAGTGTAATTAAACATATTCTGTAATAATATTCCAATTATCACATTCAAATTGGAAAACATGCAAGTATGTGAAATACTTAAGAACAATTCAACAATAGAAAGATACTTCACTGATTTATCCCAACACATGAATCCTGTAATATAATGCCTTTATTGCTCAATCCAGTCTGCTGACTTGAGAATTGTACAATGAACCCTCAGGTTTCATATCAATACCACTATAGAAATGTTTAGTAATCCACACACACTAAATACTTCGAATTATGAAGTATTTATACAAAAACTAATTTACAAAATATCCTAAACTGATTAGGATTTATTCTGGGAAATAAAATATCTAAGACTAAAAGGTAGTGACACCTTTCAACTGATTGAAAGTTGTCCCTGTTTTATCTGATTTGTTGTCATTTGTTTGTTTCTCTTATGTTGGTTTGTCTCTCACGTTATCTCCATCTTCTGTCTTTACTTGATTGTCCTTTTAATTCTTTAAACTGTGTTTTTCACCTTTAACTCTATGAATTCTTTCACCTTACTGCTATGTTATCTTTTCATGTTTTACCTTTTACAGTAACAGTGAATAAAATATGTCCTGGAGAGTAGCTGGTATGAATTTTTTACAACTTGCTGGTGGAAATGTTTTCGTCTTCTGTTCTGACCATTTGCTGTGTAAATTATCCTTCCTCTGTTGTATTGTTGGTTTTAACTTGATTTTCCTTTTGTGCATGACACTTCAGCTGAATGAAGCCGTCGAATAAAATTCCAAGAATCTGGAGCAAACCAGTTTTGTGACTAGTATCAAAAAGGTTTGTCCGACTTTCTATTTTGATAATAACCTACAAGAACAAAACAATAGTTAATGAAACACAGCTTTTACAGGGGGCGATATGGCTTGAAGGAACAGAAAGGTCTGTGGACTATGGAGACCTATATTTTGGTGTCAAATGGCTTTGGTCTTTACTATAATTTCGCAGAGATGAGTAATTTTGAAGGTAACAGTCAGGATTCTATTGGAAAACGTTGGGATCAAAATGGTGCTGGTGTGGCTTTTAAACAAGGATGACTTATCAAAATGCAAGTTGGGCATATCAATTATACGCAGGGTCAAAAGGTTTATCAAATAGCGCAGGGATTCATTATGATGGTTTACCACATTGTGCAGGGGCAGATTTCAAATAGTGGATAGCTTCAACTTATTAGCAGATGGGATGGCAGTTTTACTTCATGTTGCAAGAGGCTTTGGTGGTTTTCGCATAGAATGAAGGCGGTTAACGGTTTCGCAGAGGGAAGTGCGATAACACACAAGATTGACGCATGGCAAGGAGGGGTCGAGCGAAACCGCTCATTTCGCAACCTCCAAGGTTTATTAAGCGTCGGACTGTTGGGGATGCGAAATGGAATTAGGGTCGTTGGATTCGTGGATGTTGATCGAATGATGGATGAATTATGATGGGTTCAAAGGTGGGACCGGGAAATAAGGTATGTGGAGATTTGGATATTAAGTTATATTAAACATGGCGTTATATAAGAGTGTTAATATATATAAGGGATTTTAAAATATAGTTTAAAATATATAAGGAGTTGGGAAAATATGTATTAAATGGGGAATTAGTGTAATACGGGAGTTAGTAAATATACAACGGGTTAAGAATATCTAATAGGCGGGGTTAATGAAATATGATAGCAGGAAGGGTTGGAGTGAAATATGTGCGGGTTAGTATATTATAACACTATGGGTTTAATATGATATAAAGGGGAAGTTAGAATCTAATATAGGATACGGCGGGAAAAGGTTTTTTGCAATGGGTTCCGATATATGACAAGCAATACAAACCTTGTGTAAGTGAGTTTTGGGTATTTATAAAAGGCGAATTTGTAAAAGGGAAATGAGGTTAGTAAATAGGTAAAGGGGGTTTTAACTAGGGAAAGGGCGGAGTTAGTTAGGGAAAAGGGGATTAGGGAGGAAAAATGATTAGAATAAGGGGTAAGGGATATTAGTAAAAGAAAAATGTTTACAACGAGGGGAAAGGGTATTTTACAAGGAGGAAAGTATTTAGAAGGGTGTTAGAAATATGAGATGAACCAACAATGCTTTCCATGACTTTGCAAAAGTGCTTCTGCCTACCCTTTCTTTATCCTAGCATTTTATTTCCTTTCTCGGTCGCATTTGAGCTTGTTGACCTTTTATTTCTTCTTAATAAGCAAACTATCTAATTCTAACCTTATTACTGCTAACAGCTCAGATTAAACTAATGAGCTCGGTTATTTCTCTACCTGACTACTGATCTTGCAAGATTAAACAGTTTGGCTAGATCTTTATTCTCTATCTAACAATACGTGAAATTTAAAGCATGAATAATCAAGATTAAACTGTATGATTATCACGAATTGTGGCATTTTGGACAAACTGCACACAATTTTATTTGCAAAACTAAACTAAAAGGAGTGGCATTTAAACGTGCAACACTTTCATGATATATTTTGGTGGGATTCATGTTTAATATTCTTTTTTGATCTTTGTTTATTTTGTCCTTTGATTGTTCTTTTAAGACATACCCTCTTTTCATTTTTTGAATATGGGAAAACATTTGCAAAAAGCAAAGGTATGTACATTATTGCAAGATTTACATGGTCAATTCAAAATTATGAATCCTATTATTATAGAACCCTAACAAGCCCCATATGAAACCCATCTCGCCCCAAAGGAAGAACTTATTTGAGCTAAAGAAATATTAGTCAAAGGAAGATTTACATATTGGTCAAAATAATTATTTGGGCAAATATTTATAAGAAGATTTGGAGATATAAAATTATTTGGTAAATTCCAATTTGAAATTATTTCCCTCCAGATTCAAAGTCGGCTCCATGTCTATCAGGTCAATGAAACTAATATATAAAGGGCACATATGTTCAAAAGGGAGACAAGTCTTGCTAATTGATATAATTTTGTCCGCCATGTTTCGTATACTATCTTTATGATGGTTGCATTACATCTTTGACTATGGGCTCACATGGGTATGGCCTTGTATGGTTATGGGCTCGATTAACTCTGTATTGGCATGATCTGGTATGGCTTTCGCTCTCTGTATACAGGATCTTCGATCTTGGCATAATCAAAATGGCACAGGACTTTCACTACCTCATGGCATATAATCTCTCGCATTCATAAGGTGGGGTCGACTTCCTTATCTCCTGATGCATCTATCTTCTTCCAGTAGGTGATCACTGGCGTTGCCATGGGTTGACAATCCTGCATTCTGAATCTCTTTAGAATCTTTGTAGCATATCTTCCTTGCCCAAGGAAGGTCTCCCCATTCTTCTGTCAAACTTCAAATCCTAGAAAATAGTGCATCATCCCCATGTCTTTCATGTCGAATTATGCTTCAAGGTTCTTCTTGCAATCCTTTATGAGCCCTAATGACCCTGTTAAAAACAAGTCATCTACATATAATACTAAAATGAGCAGCTCATTCTCCTCCTCAAAAAGTCATTCTCCCAAGACTGGTATTTGCATAGCACCTAGGTCAAAAAAAGGGCAGAAAGGTGATTTTTTGATGGTTTTTTGAGCTTTTCACCTACCAAAACTGCAAACCAAGGCTGGAAACATGGTTTTCTGAGATGTATGAGTCATTAGGAATCCAATGGTGCCTTCCTTCTCCTCAAAAAGTGTGTCAATTATTTGCATAGCACCTAAGGCACTTGCACAAATGCCCAAATTTCTGCTAAATAATTGTCTCAAAAAACACAAAGATTTCCAGATTTTGACAAAAAGTTAGAAAATGCCTCAAAATTGTTGGAATGGCTGATGATAATGTGTCTAAGCTTGGAGGGAAGCCTTAGCAAGGATGTCCAACTTTTTTTTCTCCTCATTGGTCAACTTTTCAATTTTGGCATTGGCTCTTTTGATATTGGCCAATGCAAATTTCTCTTTTTGGGCATGGAGTTTGACCTTCTTCCTTAACAAGTCATTATCTTTATTTTCCCTCTCTAGCAGCTTCTCCAAGTGTTGATTGGCTCTATCAAGCCATGGTTCCCTATTCTCATTAATTTCTATAGCAAGTTGCTCATTTAGGGTTAGCTGGTCAGCAAGCTCAGCTTCCCTTTGTCTCTATAGAGCTAGAGCTCTTTTCAGCCCTCTAGTTCTAAGTCCCTGTCTTGGTACATGTTCTTCTTCGTTATCAAGCAAACCATACTTCTCCATTGTTTCATCTAGCATGGCTTTGGCCTTTTGAGCCCCCCTTGAGCATTGAAGTACTTCACCTCATCAATGCCCTGTTTGGTCTTCAACTGCTCATTTTCTTGCTCAAGAAAGTGTATAACATATCTAGCCTTGTCAATATTAGTTTGAAGTTCACTAATCTTGGCATCCTTACCTTTGATAGCAGCATTTGTGATTTTATTATTGTCATCATCATCTAGGTCAACCAACTGTAATTCTTGCTCAGTTTCATGATTGTCCTCCTCATCATGAATGATTGGCTCAGTGACCTTCTCTTTACCTCTATCCACCTGCTGTGTTGATGTAGAAGGCATGGCCCCTTTCACTCCAAGTAAAGCAAACACATGGCTATAGCCTCTCCGGTACGTTTTTGGCAATGGCTCAACCTCAACCATACTAGCCCATTTAGGCTCAATGTCATCTATCCTTCTAGGTGACCCAAAATCATGATGAGATGGAGAAGAAGGATCATGATGAGATGGAGATGAAGGAGGTGAAGGGGACTGATCTGATGATGATGAGTGAGTCATGGGCTGAGATGATGAAGGGACACTTTGTGCATGCTGAATGGATGGCTCAATGAAAATATCATTGGCTATGAAGGTGCTCCATGCAATGTTCAGTTGATTGAAATGGTGGTGGACTATGATTTTTATGAGGGAATGATGGAATAAGCTTTTCATTTGTTATTCATATTCCTTCTTCTGGGCAATGTATGCCATCTTCTCTATACTCCGGAAAATATAATAAGGCATGTTAAGCATCCTTACCCTAGTGAAATGCATCAAGAGCGAGATGTGATAGGAATAGGGCCTTGAAAACCTGCCTTAACATGAAAAATATTTCATTATAATCTTCATCATAGGTGCATATTTGTCCAAGAGGTGTGAAAAAAGGAAGAACCTCTTTGTTTGATTTTGGTGTCTTGGTTTTAGGAAGAAGTCAAAATCCTGTTTCTTCAACCTGCCTTTCTTGAACCATTTCTCCCCAACATTTGGGATCCCTGTAGCATCTGAAATGACAGTAGTAGATAAGGTAAAAGTGACCCCAGCTAATTTAACTTGGTTGTCTTGGAGTCCTGATATGAAAAGTCTAGTTAGCATGGGGTGGTGTTTAACCCTCTGAATTTTCTCACAAAAATCATAGCAGCCAACATGTTTGAAGCATGTGACAGTCAATGGAGAAGCTAAGAGTTCCTTAGTGTTAGCAGGCTCAAGTCTGAGCACTCTTCCTCCTTTATGTGGCCTCCTTATCTCTATTTCCTCTCCTTCAGTGAATGATGTGTTTTCCTCTTCTGTTGCCATGGTGTTTTTGTTTAAAACCCTAGGGATTAGGGAAGGGAAATGGGAAAGGGAGATGGGAAAGGAAAATTGAGGGAGATGTTTGATAGGGATATGTCATATGGGGAGGGGGTAGGGAGTAATGTTTAGGGATATTAGGAATGGGGAAGGGACAAGGAATGAAAGAGTGATGGGAATTGGGATTTAGCAGCCTAGGTCAAAATAGCACCTAGGGTTTAGGGTTTTAGGAATTAGTAGCTTAGGGGTAAGGATTATGATAACAGGGATTAGGGAATGAATTTTAACAGTGTAGGGATGGTATTGAGTGTAAGGGAAGTGGAATTTTGGGAATTATGAGTGCAAGGGAGAAAAAATAGGGTTTCACATTCAAGAAGACACCAAATTACAACTTCAACACATAAAATTAAGAAGATGATTTGTCATGGCATGTGCCTCTTACTAGTTTGCTAGAGGTTAAATATTGAGTGGAGGAGCTTGGAAGGCAATTTTTGATCACTTGGATGCTTTGTTGAACTTGCTGGTCATTTGCGCCCTTGGCAAGCTATTTGCGCCCTCCTCTACGTATTTGCGCCCTCAGCAACGTATTTGCACCCTGCTCATCACATTTGCACCATCTCAGCACATTTGCACCCTCCTGAACTGATTTGCACCCTCAGCAACTGATTTGCGCCCTCGCTTCAGGATTTGCACCCTCGATTCTGCTCCTTTGCCAATTTCGCTTAGAATTTCGAAATTTTGATCCCTTGGAGTGCTGAATTGATATTTGGAGGAGGCAAATGAATTTGAATTGATGTCTATTAGTCATTAATAGAAAAATAAATTTGAATTTGAATTTAAAAACCCACTTTTCTAATGTCTTTTTTCACTTTTCTGAAACATTTGCTAATTACCCTTTCATCTTATTTTTCTCTCTTGCAGGACGGAGCTGTTGGAGTTTGACACTTTTATCTTTCAGTTTGGCATGTGTATTTTGAGTTGGCAGCTAGGGACAGAACGTATTACATTAGGAAGCATAAAATTACATTAAAAAAAATTAAAAATAAACTACATCTCTGTTTTCATAAAATCATAAAAATCAAAATTACAAATTTGAAAATATCATATTTACATGTTGATAATCTTCTACAGATGAAAATGAAATGTTTATTGAGTCGCTCTAACACCTTTTGTTGACCTTATTGAGATGAAATGGTGCATTTTTGGACCTTGAATATTGAAACCTAATGACCTAATGGAACCTTGAATGACCTAACTTCCATGATTGACTTTGACTAAGATAAACATGGTGAAATGAGCTTTTCAAAAGTGTCTTTATGCTCAACAAGACATAAAGGTGGGCCAGCAAATGTGAGTTTTTTGAGAGAGAGTGAGGTTTTATGACTAGAGCTACCATCAGTGAAACAATTTTTAGCATGACCTAATGGAATGAAATAAAAATTTCAGAGTGGGACACCTAAAATGTGATCCAGGTGGATATTGGTGGCCACCCACCTATTCCATTTGGACCCGCACCATCATTTCTTTCAGTTTTTCACTTTCAGCACAACTTACTATTTTTAGCAAGTTGTCGGTTCCTGAACTTTCGGAGCCGTTTGGAGGCCCTAATGAGCCACGTGGATATTGGTGGCCACCCACCTATTCCATTTGAACCCCCACCATTGGTTCTTTTAGTTTTTCAGTTTCGTCGCAACTTACTATTTTTAGCAGTGTTTGGGGTCCTGAACTTCCAAAACGGTTTTGAGGGCCTAAACGTCGTTTTTTGGGAAAATCGGGAGCAAATGGACCAATGTTGCTCACACCAAAAGTTGTACTCGGATAGATCTTTCTAACGAGGTATGATGCGCGTCAAACGGAGATCGTATGCCAAAGTTACATCCTCAAGAAATTGAAACACCAATTCACCCAAACGAGGCCCATAGTTTTGACGCTTCATCTCCTACGGTTAGGTTTTTGGATGTTTAGGGTTTTGCATTGTTTCTGAACAATAAATAGGCCTTCAAGCCTCATTGTAACACAGTTCAGATGAATGTAGCCGCCACATCTCTTCTCAGAGATAAGCTACCATCGCCCTAGCTAATTTATTTCCATTCTGTCTGTAAACATATTTCAGTTATTTGATATTAATGAAATGAAGTATTATTTCCGCTGCATCTTTGTGTTTATGTCTATTTCTGTATTTTATTGTGTTCCTGCATAAATCCGGATAAGTGGTATCAGAGGTCTACTCTTTCTCTGTTTTTCTTTGCATGTCCCCAATGAGGTCAGGGTATAAGGAGTTAGGGCTCGATCTGGTCGAACCCTTGCAGGATCAGCCTTGCAAACCCCGACGACCTCCCATGGCAAAAGAAAATAAAGACGAGAGAGCAGGAGATCCTATCAAAATATTGCTCGAGGAGGCCCTCGAGAAACAAAGGAACGCGATGATGGATAACTTTGCTCAGATCCTTCAACGGTTGCCCACCTACGGCGCATTTGCATCCAACAACCACTCTGGAGGCGCCACTCCCTTCAAGGTACAAGTAAAATTTGACATTCCTGTATTTCAAGGCCAGATAGATGCAGACCTCGTAGATAGATGGTTGAATTTGCTAGAAGGATATTTCTCGGTCCATGATTTCTCCGACTAAGAAAAGATTATTTTTGCACTTCTCAAAGTTGCGCCCATGTCAAAGATTGGTGGGAAACCTACTATGAGCAAAAGGATGAGGGGGAACCCTCTCTGATCTCGGTCGCACCCACTTGGAATTTGTTCCGAGACGGCATCAAGGTACAACATTACCCCGTGGGGAGCTATGAGGACAAGTACATCCAATGGACCATGTTGCGGTAGCAAAGGGATCAAGATGTGCACGAACTGACGAATTTGTTCCATAACCTGCGCACAAAGTTGGGTATTAAAGATTCGGAGAGACATTTGGTGCGAAAGTACTGCAATTGTCTGCATAGACACATTCAAGAGGAAATGGAGTTTCTCGACATTACGTCGCTTAGCACGGAATATCGCTATGCCACCAAGATTAGGTAGAAATTTAAGCAGAAGAAGAGAGATTTTGGATCCGTGAATCTGAAACCAGGGAAAGGCACCCCCGAACCACAGAACAAGGGGCAGAGCCAAAGGGGGCGACTCAGAACACCACCACAAATCCAAAGAAGGACATGACGAAGTGGTGTGAATTCCATAACAGCCCCACTCACAGCACAACGAAGTGTCGAGCCAAACAGTCGCTGGTGGCCGAACTGAAGGCACCCGAATCAGATGCGTGTTCTAAACCCGAGCCAAAACCAAACTAGGGAGATGAAAAAGGGAAGCAGATCATTGATGCGGACCCAAGTGCCATTGTTGCCACCACCAAGATCCAGAGGGAGGATCCCAAGGATCCAGAGGAGGGGGAGTGCCTCTTCCATTTGCAAATGTGGATGAAGGGTTCTCCACTGCAATTTCTTGTCGATAGCGGAAGCCAAAAGAACCTCATTTCAGCAGAGGTCGTGAAGCGGCTCGGCCTACCGATCATAGCACACCCACAGCCGTATACCATCGGGTGGCTTCACCCAGGGAGAGATCTGCGCGTCCACCAACAGTGTCGCCTTTCGTACAGCATCAAGCCATTCACAGATGAGGTATTGTGTGATGTTGCTCCTCTTGATGTAGCTGATGCATTATTGGGCCAACCATACTTGTGGAGGCAACATGCTGTGTATGAATCTAGGCCTCGTGCTGTCATTATTACTTTGGGATATAACTTGTACAGGATACCGGAGGTAATACCGTCTCCTGCCATCTCTTTGACTACTGCAAAACAACGTAGTAAGATTGTTTCCCAAACAAGGAAATTTATTTGCATTAACATTCGCCCACAAGGAAAGAAGAAGATTGTGGCCACAACCTCAAAACAGGGCTCCCCCGCACAGCAGCAGCAGATGGACAAAGGCGTGGAGGAATACGAAGACATTTTCTCCTCACCCACAGAGGTTCCTCTACACTGTCCGGACAAGCACTCCATTGATCTGACCCCCGGCGCACCGCCACCTGATATTGCCATAACTCATGCAATTACACAAACAGAATCCACACATGTACTATCTGAGGAAACCAAATTTATTGAACGCATCCAGCACGTCTGCCGACAGGTCCACGACATCCTGGACAAATCCAATACCAAGTTCAGCAGAATTTGCCTCTCATGGAGGAACTTAACACAATGGGGACCATTGCTTCCTAAGGAGGGAGGAATGATCCAGGTGGATATTGGTGGCCACCCACCCATTCCATTTGGACCCGCACCATGAGTTCTTTCAGTTTTTCACTTTCAGCACAACTTACTATTTTTAGCAAGTTGTTGGTACCTAAACTTTCGGAGCCGTTTGGAGGCCCTAATGAGCCACGTGGATATTGGTGGCCACCCACCTATTCCATTTGAACCCCCACCATCAGTTCTTTCAATTTTTCAGTTTCAGCACAACTTACTATTTTTAGCAGTGTTTTGGGTCCTGAACTTCCGGAGTCGTTTTGAGGGCCTAAACGACGTTTTTTGGGAAAACCGAGAGCAACATGGGTCGATGGACCGATGTTGCTCACCCCAAAAGTTATACTCCTCGGATAGATCTTTCTAACGAGGTATGATGCGCGTCAAACAGAGATCGTATGCGAAAGTTACGTCCCCAGGAAGTTGAAACACCAATTGACCCAAACGGGGCCCATAGTTTTGGCGCTTCATCTCCTACGGTTAGGTTTTTGGATGTTTAGTGTTTTGCATTGTTTCTCAACAATAAATAGGCCTTCGAGCCTCATTGTAACACAGCTCAGAGGCATGTAGCCGCCACATCTCTTCTCAGAGATAAGCTACCATTGCCTAGCTAGTTTATTTCCATTCTGTCTATAAACATATTTCAGTTATTTGATATTAATGAAATGAAGTATTATTTCCGCTGCATCTTTGTGTTTATGTCTATTTCTGTATTTTATTGCGTTCCTGCATAAATCCAGATCAAAATGAGAATGAAAAAGAGTGATTTTGATCACTGATGGTAGAATGCATATTCTGACACTAACATTGGCCTTATTGGGGATGGCAGCTCTAAAAGAGGTGTCAAGAACCACAGATCTCTGAATTTTGCAGATCAGTGCCTCTTCCATTGGGACAATACGGTCAAGAAAACTCAAACTGAAATGCAGGACTAAATACTGACAACTCAATGACACAAACTGACTGAAATTGACTGAAATTTGACTGAACTTGACTAAAACAATGACTCAAAACTAAACTTACTCTAGTGCAAACTTAACTTGAAATGGTAGAACCTCAATGAAGCTCCATAGCCTTCACTTCGGGCTCTGAACTCCAATGCTTTCCCACTTCACACTTGCAGGAATATCAAACTGATATATACAATGAAGATGAAAAAAATTTCATAATTTCAAATCAAAAGAGATAGTGCTTCAAGAGCCTACCATTAACTGGCCCTCCTAAGCAACTTTGCCCATCCATTTCTTCCAAGAGAGATGCATTTTATGCACGAGAAGTTGCAATCTTAAAAGGACCTTTCCATAAATTATCGAACTTCCCGTGCTTACCCTCGTCTTCATTCCTGGCATCCCAGCGGAGTACTACATCATCAATCTTGAAATCATCTTGCTTGGTTTTTCTGTCATAGATTTTCTTGATCTTATCATGGAGCTTGGAAGTGTTCTAAAACACTTCTTCTCTTTTCTGCTGCAAGCGAATCATTTGGTTTATTCTACGTTGTATGTATTTTTCTTCACTTCCAGCTTCTTGTAGAAGCTTCATGACTGGGACAGCCAATGAAGAAGGGAAAACTGTATCCACGCCGTAAACTACCTGAAATGGAGACATCCCAATGGATCTCTTGTTGCTTATTCGATCTGCCCACAGTGCATTAACTAGCTTCTTGTGCCAATTCTTTTTGTTCGCCTCCAACATCTTTTTGATTATGTTGATCAAAGACTTATTGGAGGACTCCGCCAATATGTTGCCCTGTGGATAATATGTTGTAGAATGACCCAACTTAATGTTATACTTATCACATAATTCTGTCATCTTCTTTGATTTGAAATTTGTAGCGTTATCCGTGATGATTTTTCTAGGACAACCAAACTGCGACAAGATGTTAGCTTCTAGAAACTGAATTATAACTGAGTTTGTAGCTTGCCTGGTTGGGATCGCTTCTATCCACTTTGTGAAATAGCCTGTGGCGGTAAGCATCCATCTATGTTGAGCGGATGAGGGTGGATGTATCTCACCGATAAAATCTAAGCCCCACCGCTGGAAAGGAGCTTCAACTGGAATGGGCTGTAATGGTAAAAGAAGAATCTTACGTTTACCTTGGAAAAGGTGGCATTCATGGCAGCGCATGACCGTCTCGTACAAATTTGCAAACAATGTAGGCCAATAGTAACCTGCTTTCAGTACTTTGTTGGCCGTGGTCTTCCAGTACAAATGTCCTCCGCAATCTCCCTTGTGGAAATCCTTCATCACTTCTTTGGACTCATCTTCAACTAAGCAATTGAGTAACACTCCTCCAGGATCCTTCCAGTAGAGTGCACTATCTAGTATGCAATATTTTGAAGCTTTAAGCTTCAAGGACCTGCTTTTAATTTTTGACATGCCCGGAGGAGGGTTCGAATGTTGTAAAACATAAATGATATCAGCATACCATGGAGATGATGAAAAGAGATCCGATACCTGAACAAGACTTGCACCTTCTTCGTCATCGGACAGTGCCGATATGAGATTGATGTCAAGTGCATGTAGATTAGACTCAGCCGTGAGCTTGGCTAAGCCTTGCCCTTTGATCAGCTTGGTCGGCTTGATCTCAAGGTCATATTCTAAAAGCGTTGCTATCCACCTACCTCTTCTTCCTTCTAGATCTGTTTGCATGAGTACTTCTTTAACTGTTGCATTTGGAACATATGCCAAAATATGTGAGTGCAGAATATAAACACGGAAGTCCTTGAGTGCTTTGACCAAGGCCAAGGCATGTTTCCCGATTATGTTGTATCGGAGGGTTGCATCCCTTATTGTGCGACTGAAGAATGCTATTGGCAGCTCTGAGCCATCTTTTTTCTACATAAGCACCGCTGCCAAAGTATGCTTAGAAGCAAAAGAAAATATAATGAAATCTAGTGAATAATTGGGACTTGTCAAAATTGGAGCAGTGGTCAAAGCAAATTTCACCGAGCTGAATCACTTACGAGCATTTTCAGACCATCTTACATCACTTTCCTTCTTCAGCATGTTAGTTAACTCTCTAAGATGTTCTGCTAAGTTGGGAATGAACCTACGTAGGAAATTCATCCTACCGTTGAACGCTTGAATTTCCTTCTTGTTTCTAGGGAAATCAATTTTCTCTATCGCTTCACCTCTAGCAGGATCTATCCGGATCCCATCATTTGAGATGATGTGACCCAACAACTTTCCTTCTTCCATAGAAAATAGGCACTTTTTAAGATTTAGGGAAATCCCAAATTTTCTACATTGCTAGAACACAACTATCAAATGGTGTAAATGCTCATCACCTAAATTTGAATAAACAGTCAGATCATCTAAATAAACAACAAGGAAGACACCTTTCTCGTTACCAAAAGCTAAGTCCATGGCACGCTGGAAAGTGGCCCCGACATTCTTCAAACCGAACGACATTTTGGCATATTTAAAGGTACCCCATGGTGTAGTGAATGTTGTCTTATCCTGATCATCTTCATGCACAAGGATCTGATTGTAGCCTGAGTAATCGTCCAACAATGACATCCTGCTGGCTCCTACAACTCGCTGAAGTATGTGGTCCATTTTGGGCAGCGGGTAATTGTCCTTCAACGACACTTTGTTCAGATTTCTGAAATCTATACATAGTCGAATTTCACCAGTCTTCTTCCACACTGGAACCAAATTGGAGATCCAATCTAAAAGTCTGACTGGAACAATAATACCTGCCTTATAGAGCTTGTTTACCTCCTTCTCAATGGACGACAACAACTTTGGGTTTATTCTCCTAAGCTTCTGTCTTAAAGGATTTTGGTTTGGCTTGATCAGGATGGTGTGTTGAATGATATCTTTATTGTACACCTTTAGATCTGAGTAATCCCAAGCAAACACGTCAGAAAACTCAGTAAACAAATCAACATATTTAGGCTTTACCTTTGGTGGCAAAGACTTCAAAAGATTGATGAACTTTGGCTGCTCCGTTGTTCCAATATTAACATCTTCTACGCCTTTTTCTGTGGGGACCAAAGTAGGTTTTCTCGCCACGTCATCTTGATCAAATAACTCTTCCAAAGGTATGAGACCTTTTGGAATGTTATTGTCCTTGAGATGAAGTATGTCAATCTGATCTGCCTCAATTAACTTGGTCATCCTTGTCGTACACTTCGTCCATAGAACAATTCTCAAACTCACCTTCACTTTGAAGGAAATTGTTCACTTGTTTATTGTCCCAGAAAAGTTGTCAAAATTTCAAGTTATCCGGAATGGCGGGCCTATGCTTTATATGAATCTCAAAAATTTTATTTGAAAACATTGTGATGCGGTTAGGGCTACGATTAGGGCTTCTCATGGTGATGCGGTTAGGGCTACGATTAGGGCTTCTCATGGTGATGCGGTTAGGCCTTCTTGGTGCAGCGTCTTGAGGGAGTGTTTTTTATGAGCAGGCTTGGGGTTGTGTGACACATTGGTTTGGCTGACCTTATGGAGACTTTGCTAGTTGAAGCATCTTGCTAACCACCGTAACGCCACCATTCTTTATCTTTGTTTTTGGCTTGTCTTCCATCGATCTATTGGTATGTTCTATCTACATCTTACTTTCATGTGATTGAGGCCTAGAAGTTTCAAGTAAATTTGCATCTAGCATAGAACATCTTTAGAAATTAACATGGTATCAGAGTTAAGGAGAAGACAAAGCCCATATTGTTGAGAATCTAGGGCAGCGAGATAAGGACTGTTCTCAGGGCCAATAAGGGTGCTGTAAGCTACAGCAAGGTTGTGTGGTAGGCCGCAAGCCATACCACCACAACAAGTGATAGCATGGGCAAATTTAGGGCTGTTTTGTGTCCTAACCTTCAACGTGGAGAAGTCTTCTCAAAATAGCGTGGAGAGGTCTGTGTTGGAGGCCGAGGTGCTGTAAGTGACAGCATGGAGATTGAAAGTGGCGTGGCGTGCCCTAACCAGGGCTATCACAAACGCAGAAGAAAACATCAATTCAACCCGTTTTTGGAGGTTTGTCTCATGGCTACTTTGAGGTCTGAATTGATAATCGAAAGTCTAAGCACATTTGTGAATTGTTGGGCTCCTCTATCTTCAATTTCAGGTCCGAATTTGAGCGGAGAGGAAGCCGCATTTGTTAACGGCTTATTTGAGGTTGATGTCAACTCAGAACAGCTGATTGATGTGGTCAAAACCTAGTCAAGAGAAGTCGCTTCCTTGAAAGGAGCTGAGCAAGGAAATTTCTTAGATTGGAACCGGTGAACATTATGAATCTAAGGTGTATCTTGGAGCTAGGCAGAAAGGTGGTATAGAAGCTCAAATTTTGTGAGAGGCTACAATTTTTGAAGGGGCTCATACTAAATTTTATTAAAGTGAGGGCCGCGTATTTCATTTCAAAGAGCTGTGATTTTTTAAGATAGGGTCATAAAACATTTGAAAAGGGGGCCGAAATCATTTTATTTTTAAAGAGGAGTGGATCATTCAAAAGGGGCTCATTATTACTAATTTGACAAAGTTGTCCAAAATATTATTTTTTGTTTGAAGGAACAGAGCCTAAACTAATCTTGGAGGAGGGCCGAATAATTATAAATTCTTTGTCGCAGGCCACAACATTTTCTGCAGGTCGAGAGTTCATACACCCACCCAGGAGATTGGAAATTAGTTACCTCATGCACTCTGAAGAGTCGACAGAATTTGTCCCTACTCTAATCACATAAAGCTGCGGGCTTTAAGAATTAAGAGAAGTTTACTTATATACAGAACATAAGCTTTGTTGGTATGTTATTTGCTCATAAAAAAGGTCGTTATCAGTCACATTTGGGCCCCATTACAAACATGGTTGAGCATTCATCCAAACCGAAGGATTGATTCCGGTACAAAATGAATGCAATAATTTCCTAAGGAACTGATTTGAAGATCCTATGTTTCCTCTGAAATTTGTGAATTTTACCGAACCATGTGGCTGAGATTTCCAGTGAAGTGGCCGGAAATTGATTGCCCAGGGTATTTTACCAGTTGTTGCTTTAGTATTTAGACTCAGTTCCCTTGGTGGATCAGTCACTATCAACAATGTGTGTGCAATGTCGAATTGCTCCAGATTGCAGATCAAGTCTCTTTGATGATAGCGTGGAGTGTTGGTTGGAAGCAATCACTGGACCTGAAGACTTCACTTAAGGTTGTGGCCCTTCCCTACTTCCTAGGTGTAGTCTCTCTCCTCAAGGGGGTTGATAACAATCATTTCTGGACTGTGTTCTTACCTGGCTGAGCATGCAAACAATGGGGAATAATCTCTCTACCTATGGGCCGGGTTAGCTTAAGAAGACAGGTAAAATACTCCTTGTGTACCAACTTGAAACCACGATTTTCCATTTCTGCTGAGTGTGTATTCTGAGCTTGGTTAAAGGCTGAAGCGGTGGGTGTAGCATGCAATAAAGTGGGAGGCCTCCACTAGTGAATGCACTGCTGAAATTACCGCTGAGTGGGACACCTAAAATGAGAATGAAAAAGAGTGATTTTGATCATTGATGGAAGAATGCATATTTTGACACTAACGCCGACCATACCATGCTCTGGGTGCCTGCTTGAGGCCGTACAGGGCTTTCTTTAACTTGCATACATGATTTCTCTTCTCATGAGTCTCAAAGCCTTCAGGATGTTCTATATACACCGCTTCTTCTATCACCCCATTCAAGAATGTTGTCATGACATCCATCTGGTGAATCTCCCATCCCATTTGTGTTGCTAGAGATATAACGGATCTGATAGAGGTATATCTAGCGACTGGAGCAAAGGTCTCCTCATAGTCTATCCCTTCTTTTTGTGCATACCCCTTCGCTACGAACCTAGCCTTATACTTCTCTACACTGCCATCCGCAGCGTACTTGATCTTGTAGATCCATCTGGAACCCACAACTGATCTATCTTCTAAGCTAAGCACCGCCTCCCAAACATCATTTGTCATGATACAACTGTATTCTTCTACCATTTCATCCACCCACACCTGATGCTGTGTGGCTTCCTGAAAACTGGAGGATTCTGCAACTTGAGCCACCAAGGCCTGGTATCTGTCAGGTTGCCTGCGCTACCTCTTTTCGGATCTAGGAGCTTCGACAAACTCTTTTGAGTCCTTCAAGGTCTGACGCACTTCCCTATTGGTTCCACCGCTGGTGGTGGGAGGTTCAATCTGTTCCTCCACTTGTTCCTGCTGCTCCGTCTGCTGAGAAATCCCTGGATCTCCTACTCTTGAGGAGATGTTGGTACTGGTCACTATACTCGAACCCTGTGACTGTCCCCCTACGGTCACTGTTGTTGCTGGACTAAGGGAACATCTGCTCACTGATCTCCTGCAGGCATCTCTCGAGATCTTTTGAAAGCTCTTTCTTCCATGAACTTTACATCTCGCCTTACTACAATCTTCCTATTACTAGGAATGTAGATCCTGTATGCCTTTGAGGTCTCGCTATATCCTATGAGAAACCCCTTCTCTGCAATCTGATCTAGCTTACTGCGCTTCTCATCTGCAATGTGACAGTAGGCCACACTCCCAAATATCCTCAGATGACTTACCTCATGTTTCTTCCCAGAGAAGACTCCCTCTGGCGTTCTTTTCCCCAATGCTCTGTGAGGTGTTCTATTTTGAATGTACAATGTTGTGTTGCATGACTCTGCCCATAAAAATCTAGGAAAATCTTGATCATACAACATAGCTTTTGCTGCCCCGATTATCATTCTGTTCTTTCGTTCCACTACTCCATTCTACTATGGATTGTAGGGAGTTGTCCAACTCTTTTGATACTTTCCCTCGCGCAAAAATCTGTGAAGTCTTTATCCCTGTACTCTCCACCATTATCTGAACATAGTACCTTGATCTTTTTCCCTGCCATGTTTTCTACGAGAGCCTTGAACTCTAGAAAACGATCAAAGACCTCATCCTTGGTCTTTAAGAAATAGATCCAGGTTTTTCTGGAATGGTCATAAATAAAGGTGACGAAATACTTGCCACCGCTAAGAGCTCTGGTGTACATAGGGCCGCAAATATCTGAGTGTATCAATCCCAAGACGCCATTGGCTCTGCTGTCACTTCTGGGAAATGTTGCTTTTGCATACTTTCCAAGTACGCATCCTCGACATACATCATCATGCTCGGTGCTAAGAACTGGAACACCTATTACAGTCTCTCTGAGCATCCTAAGTGCTCCATGGTGCAAGTGTTCCATCCTCCTGTGCCATTGTTCATTCAGCTCCTTCCCACTGTCGTTATCACTACCTATCAGTGCCATTGGAGAGTCGATCTGCAACCTATATAGCCTATTGCTTCGAGCTCCAATCTGTCTCACCTTCTTCCAGCTAGGATGCTTGACATATACCTTCTTTTCCACGAAGTATACATCGTACCCCTTGTCCTACAACTGGGACACTGAAATTAGGTTCATACCCAATCATGGCACATGCGGTACATTAGTGGCGCTAGTGCTGGTTCCTGCTTCTGTCTAAAAATATATGGTGCCTCTACCTACTGGAGTACACTTAGTTATGTTTCCCATAGTGATCTAGAAGTCCATTTGTCCCTCTTGATAGCTAGAGAAATATTCTCTTACTCCAGTCATGTGAGCTGAAGCTCCGCTATAAATATACCAGATACCAGCG
This sequence comes from Pinus albicaulis, assembly GCA_034641835.2. NCBI lineage: Eukaryota > Viridiplantae > Streptophyta > Pinopsida > Pinales > Pinaceae > Pinus > Pinus albicaulis. The sequence continues at coordinate 1,272,987,233 of CM076572.1, read as the reverse complement.
GATGTCAAACCTGATAGACACGCAAACTCATCTTCCAACCTGGAACATAATTCTAAGGCTTCTTGACTATCCATAATTTTTCTTTGTTATTTCTCCTTCCCAACGTTGATTTCTCAATTGCAAACTGTTGTATCCATGCCATAAATCAGTTTTGCGTGGAAACTGTTGCTCTACTCCCTCTGCCTCTGGCAAATCTCGATCGAGAAAATGTTATTCTCTGTCAACTCGCTCAGAGAAATAATTTTCCTAAAAATTTGCCCTCCGGGCTATGGACTACGCAACTCCTCTGTGGTTTAGAATTGTTGCCTACGCAGCGCTTTCGAAATCCCTCTTTCGTCTGCAACTGATCTCTTCTTGCTTTACCTATCCTCTAATACCATGTGAAAACTTGATATCTCAAATCTTATTGCAGCCACTGATATTATTTCTTCTATTTTTAAATTGATTAAACAAATTATTTGAAGTTTTCTACGACAAATATCGAAACATATACACTGCAACCTTCACAAATAAATACTGCAGAAAGTAAATGCAAGGAAAAATACTAGCACACATATAACCACAATGACACAGTTATTTTTTATTAATTTTATATTAACGTGTTCTTTGCTTATGTCAATTACTTCAATGTCCCGCATTAGCCCGACATTTATTTCTTTCCATTAGCAATACCATATCACATTGTTAGTAATTGAAGAAAGAACATAAACAACATATGCAGAGGACAAGTCAAGACATGAGAACACTTGAAATGGCTCAAGCAAGGGAAAAACCCCAAGATGGGGAAAACCCTTTATCAATCTTCTTATTATCTCATATCAAAGTATTCAATAGAGAGAGAGAGAAATAGAGTGCAACAGTTCAAAGTCAATAATGACTTGCAAGCATCACAACCCTTGAACAAATGAATGATCTATCTGGAACAACAAACTAGCATGAACTACATGATACTGAAGAGAGTTAGATTGTCTAGGGCTTCATACAGATCACTGTTAACTCCATCAAAACCCTCCTCGTGATTGCGACTGAACTTGACATGCAAGGAGTTGTTCTAGTCCTCTTTCATTTGGTCAAAAAACACTTCAATCAGCTGCGGCCAGCCTTCAAACAAGGTCTGCAATATAATACGGTTATACTGAGCTAATACAAGCCCTAAAATAGACCTGTGGCTCTCCTTTTTGAAGCTCGACCTCCATATAACAATTGATATAGGCCAGCGTCAGTCCTAAATCACAGTGGTTGCCTTTTGCTCCCATTCGGCCTCCTAAAGGAGATACAACAGACCTCAACGATGCCCTAAATAACCCTTTCAGTATTGTGGTTGTCCCTCATAAGACTCACCACCCTATGACAGAAGGGAAAACCCAAACCAAATCACTGCTCTGTCCTCCATCTGCATTCGGATGCCTCATACATACTTGAGAGCCACTTGATGTGTGTAATGAGGAAGGAGGATGCCCTTATATACAATTTGACATGATGATTTGTCCTAGATATTTGGAGGCAAATTCAAATTTTGAATTTTCAAATTTTCCTACCTAAACAAAATCATGACTAATAGAATTTCTTTTTGAATAAACAAATATTTTCCTTGTACAAATTTGACAATCTTTAGATCGATTTTGGTCCTCTCGAAAGAGGAAATTAATGGGATTGTTATCTCCATTAATTGAGTAGACCAAAGTGGAATTTGGCCCTAGTTGCCATTTTTAACACTCCCTCTCAACTAAGGAGAATTCCACCTGCTAATCCATCTGCTGCCATAGATCATCATGCCATCCTGTCATGATGAACAATCTCTGTCATCATCAACTATCTCTGCTCTGTTGAACACTGATGTGAATGATAAAGAAGAATTGATCGAGAGTGAGTCACCAGACCTTGTCACTCTCCACTGACAAAAGTGAGTCCACAAAACCAAAGAGTGAACTCCAATCGGGCCTGATCCCATGTGATCAAGTTGAAGTACACAATGCATCCTAGACATAGGGAGTATGGCAGTACACGATGCGTTCATCGATAGTGCTAAGGTCCCTAACCACTTTTCCCAACTCATTGGCCAGATGAGAGGTACTTCCCATGACTCCCGGACTACAGGGGTAGGATGATGCAGAAACACCAAGCAAGGAAAGAATATATCACCTCCTGCTCATAATCACACATAGGGAAAGGAGAAACCGCATCCTACAAACACACATCACAAGGCCATTATCGTCTAGTTACTTCAATCAGTCCTTTCTTCACAAATATTAGCCAATCACTTTGTCACGTTCAGCACAATCATTCAAACATAGTAATGATTAGAGAATTAGACAATAGTCAAGGGCTCAATACACCTTTCAAGGAGAGATCAAGCTCTATTGTTTCTCTTGTACCATGACTTTAATCTGGATAGTCAACAAAGAATCTTGGACGGACTTATGTATGAGAGTGACTGAAGAAACCTTATAAGCTACTACCATTCCCCCTACGCATTGTAATGTATAGTGTATCTCAGGTATATGCGTACTAGCTTCGGTTTTTTATAGCGTGCTTTCCTTCAAAAACATATTTCGGATTCCAGATTTCACATTCGAGTCACCTAGAGTAATCTTCAGAATTTGTTGCTAGCTTATATTGCTTAGACTACAACAAACTTCAACCTTCAAAGTAGTAGCAATATATAAAATCCTTACTGCTACAAGTAACACGTACTCCAGGGATGACTTTAGAAACATACCCAAACTGATAGAGGTCAAAAGATTGTGAGACACAAAGTCTTCTTGCCTTGTCAGAATTACTTTGTCAATTTGGAGTACCCAAGTCCCGGGTCAGTCCACAAATCTTACAATGCTAATGTTTTCTAACCTTAGATTTTTGGACAATCATCCCCGGAAAAACCCAATGTGGGAAAATCAATGCAGCAGATGAGGGTCTCTTTATTAATCTTCAGCAATAATTCATGTACAAGATACCGGATAGAAAAATAGAAGAAGAAACACTGAGAGAAATTTACTAATTAATTTCTCACACTCCATAGGATTTTTCTGACCCCGAAGAGGACCTTCTGCCCTTACGTTGGCCTCATTGTGTCACCCTCTGCGTAGTGCCTGCGTCACTCCTCTGTGTTGGTGATCTGCGTCCCTCCTCTACATTGCCCCTTCCAGACTTCCCCGCACTCTCGAACTATTTTTGATCCCTCTCTCTCCCACCTGCAACTCACCCTCTGATTCGATTTTCTCTTGACGAACTTCAGCCACTAAGAAAATCAATCTGCTTAGGCAACTAAGTATCTACACTGGTGTGTTCTCCAAGTGCCCATCGAGTTCCTTCTTATAATCTCTCGTTGATATATCGACGGCCAAGATTAAAACATAATCGATGGCTAAGATTAGCTTGGACTCTATCTTCATCTTCATCTAGAAGATTCTCACCATATTTAATTAATACACTTTAATTAATCACGTTTCCTAAGTTTAGACTTAGGAATACATTAAAAATCATTAATTATTTTTTTTAAATCATCTCCAAGTCGAATTTTCCCAAATGATTATGGGTCTTGTATAATACATGTGTCTTGGCCTCTTCACAAAATCTCGAGGCTAGAGCACATATGATGCTACAAAAATCAACAGTAACTCCATAGGAGAAAAAAATTATCGTGCTTTTGACAACCAGTTGGACAGCAAGCCAGCGAGCAGCCCCTGATAGCCACTATTTGACAAAGATATGCCATGTGCCTCTGCCATTCGCATTAGCCATATGCCTCTCCCCATCTAGCATTACCACTTCGATGAAGGTGGGTTGTTATTCGAAACGTATTTGATGATTTTACACTTGGGTGCTTATACTTGTTTGTTTTGGGCATTTAGTATGGATAATGGGGTGATATGGAAGATTGACCGATCTTGATTGTAAATCTATTTTCTCACCTTACCAAGGGGGTTAATCTTTAGCCCTAGTCCAGTGGGTCCTCCCTTAAGGCCTTAGGATCATAGGAGGGGCACTACATGGGAAACCATGATTGAGATCGTGTGTACATTATCCCTTAGACCATACTTGACACATTCCATCACATATTACAAGCCCCATAAGCCACCTCCATTCTTCGGGTCTAACTTTTCATTGGTTCTTTGGGATTTGGCACCCTCATATCCATACTCCTTGAGTAAGGCCGAAAAAGTATTACCCAGGAGGTTGATGTACATAAAAGAATGGAAAACCATATCATGGCTACAATAAAAGAAAAAGAAGAAAATCAAAATGCAAAATATGGTCAGGACATAAATTAGCACATGGGAAAACGCCTAACATGAGCTCTACCTTCCTCATTGACCATCACCCGGTTCCTAAGCACCTAACGCTCCTTCACATCAAAAGGAACCTGTAAATTTATGTAGATGTTCTATGCTTGATGCAACTTTACTTTCTCTTCAATATTAGACAACAACCACATAAACAATAAAGTAAAACGCTGATAGAACATACCAGTAGATCGGCAGAAGACAAGCCAGAAATATATAAGTGTGTTGGTGTGTTACGGCGGTCAACAGGATGCTTCAACCAGCAAAGTCTCAATATGGTCAGTCAACTAGCAATGTCACAAAACCTTCTAGAACAGCCAAACAATCAACTCAAAAGTCAACACAAATAGCAGCATCAGCTAGGTCAACGCAGAAAATTCAAAGTCAACATTTTGCCTCAGGAATAGTGCCAAAAAATGCGGATTAGGAAAATCAAAATTTTGGGAGAGTTTCGAGTCGATTTGACCTTACGTTGACCAAAGTCAACGCTGGTCAAAGTTTGCTGCAGGAACCCTAGACCGAAATCAGAAATTTGTTGTTGCTAGAAATTTCCCACATGTGGAGAGAAGAGCCACCAAGGACATCAAACCAATCAGATGAGGAGAGAGGAATGCGTGAGGATGAGATGAGTGAAAATGTCCTCCAACATTGACCAATATATATCCATCAGTGAGGGTGTGTGACACAACTGCTGGGGCACAAAACCTTAAAGCCGACCTGCACATATCTTGAATAAATTCAAAATAAATGTTCTGCTCATTGGATCGAGATGATCTTTAGATCGATCTTGCACCTCTCCGAAAGAGGAACCCAATAAAAATATTGGTATCTTCATCTGAGCATCACAACATGGAGTTTGGACCTAGTTGTCCAAAATTAACAGAACCCCTGCACGTCCCAACACTGATGAACAATGAACTATCTCATCTTAAAGGGTAATATAAATGCTACATCATAAAGAGCAAGCTCTAACCCTCGAGTTATGCACCGTGATACAAAGCATTATCAATAAGTAAAAGGCACATTAGAGTGGTGGCAAAAGTTGTTCGAGCAATGTAGCGCATGCCTCCACTATTGCTCCCTCCTTACATCCATACCTTTGACCATGGCAATTGGCCATCAAGCCTTCTCCCTTTCATTTCCACATTATTTGTCATGTCCCTTTTCCGAGTGATCACTGTAAGGGAAACGATTGATTTAATTATACTAAAATGTGGCCAAGATAACAAGGGGGAACTTTATAAGGTCACATTATTATGTATTTACTTACCCATGGTATTGGTTTCGATGGATTACTTTCCCATGGTATTGATACCCATGGAATACTTACCCACCGTATTGGTGTCGATGGATTACTTTCCCATGGTATTGGTATCCATGAAATACTTACCCATGGTATTGAGACGGCCAAAGATTATAAAAGGGATCTCAAGACCATTCTTTAGACATGTCCAGATATCTGATGGATTGTTTACTTTGGCTCTTGGAGCTCACTCGAGGGTTTATAACACTGAGGATGATCTTCTTTGATGGAGTAATTACCCACCGTAGTTGATAAAAATAACTAGACATCAGTGGTGAAAGACTCCCCCTAGCTAGTCTTGAAAGAGGAGCCATCCAGGTTTCTCATCAGACATCAATGAATTCATTGGAGAGGTCAATGTCAGGCATTTGTGCCATCTTGTTGATGTCCTAACAAATTCTCATGTATATTCACATTCATGTATATAATAAGGTTGAGTTTATTGTTTATACTTACTGTCGAACCAGGGTTTCAGGTTAAATTGTATGCAATATGTTTGACAAAATGTCCTTACATTAATAATTAACAGAAAATCATTGGCAATGTCATTTTTGCAAAGTTTTAGTAAAAAATAGATCAATGGTAATTGTGAGGATTATTGCGAAATCTAGTTTGGGACTTACATTATTTACACCAACACCTATTGATTGAGGGGTTGACCTTGGAATTCACTTCCCCATGAGGATTGGAAGCACCTAATAGGGTTGGCTATTAGCCACCTCTACCAAGCTAGGGAACATCTTTTCGGGACTTGGCCTAGTTAAACATCAAAAGGTGATCCTTGCTTGAAGTATTAACATACCCTTAACATTCAAGTTTGCTCCACTTAGATGCATGTAGGATCTTATTCTTTGATGGATGGTTGCTTTCACTTGAGTTCATGTTGTTTTTGTCAGGTTGTCCACAGCAACCCAGGCCTTAAGGGCACCCACTCCACAGGTACCCAAACCTTTCAGAGAAGTACATGGGCTCAACAAATGCAGTATTGAGAGACTATAGCATCCGAATAGCATGAGCAAATGTTACATGTCCCACGGTCCCTTCAAGACCTAATACGTTGGTCAACATTGACCTAGCTTCAAGGATTCTTCATGATGACACCACTAGACCCAATATGCCCCAAGATGGCCTTGACACAACCTAATGGGCAGGAGTTGTTTCAAAGCTCGGATGAGAATGGTCTCCCTGTTATGAATATAATTCATAACAAATAGAAGAAATAAATGTAAATAATAATCAAATGGTGATTATCTTAAATAGTCGTTAGTTAAGTGAAAAGGCATGTCTAAAATACATGCCCATTTATGAAAGGACACCTGCCTAGGTATATAAGCAGGACATCATTGTAACATTCAACCATCACCTATACATTTTATATATTAATAGATTATTATTACAAAATATCTCTTGTGTATTTTTACTTTCAAGTTAGCAAGCTAACAGTTTTGTTGCTCTAGTGGTATAAGAGCTATGTCACACAATAAAATTTTACAAGCCTTTGAACATAGTTTACCATACAATACGCTATTACGTGTAGATCCTAAAGAAATTGAGCAGATTAAAAAAATTCAAGAAAAGTTTCAGCAATTAGAAAAACATATGCATAATTTAAAGCATGTATAAAGGAAATCAATAATAAGGAAGATGATAACGACTTTGAAGAAACGAAACAATGTGAAGCAAAAAAAGAAGAAGAAAATGCTTTTGATGAAGAAACTAATATAAAAATGGGAAACCTTGAAGAAAAGGTTATGTCAAATATGGATTATGAGGGTGATGATGACGACGGTGATAATAAGGATGACAATGAGACAACAATGACTCTGTTATCATTGTCGATCAATGGGAATTATTAGGTGCAAATATAGATACTTATAACAAAAAAAAAGATCAAGCAAGATTTTGAAGAATACCAACAAACCATGCCATGGCTTGTCTTGCCATTCTCTGATGAGAATACTAGGAAAAATCTCAAGGAGGCCTTTCAGCTGAATCATACTCCCAGCCTTGTAAACCCTTATAAAGATGGCGAAATTATAAACCCTTACGGCATGGAGCTTTTTGACGGATTCAATGTTGAGGGCTATCCAATGATTGCAAAGAGAATCGTTGAGAGTCATATACCATCATCATTAGAGCTTGATGGTGTGCAGACCAAACCTCTTCCTCAGACAGGGTTGGTGGTATATCTTTCTAGAAAAATAGGAATAGTTGCGATTGACAAGGAAATTCAATTTCCTAATCCAAATAAAAAGTCTAGTTTTGACACAGTTCAAGCAAGTACTAAGTTTTGTGACAAGTACTTGTTTAAAGATTTAGCAAGAAGGGCTCCTTTGGAAATATTAATTATCCTTGCAAAATATATTGTTCAATTCATTGCAAAGGATATTCCACTTACTAGAGATAGGATGAAAATGGTCATGCACGTGAAAACAAGCATGAAATTGTTACGGATTCCCTTTTAGCACGATCTCATCTAATTGAGATGGAGAGAGAGTTGAAACTTAGGACCCCCTGCAAGGATGCTCTTGACAATGTAGACCTGGAAAAGACTTTTCAAAACACACAAAATAGGCACTGGGACCAATTCGAAACCATGATTGCAGCCAAGGTTGTCACAACTTTCGCATCGGTCTTTACAGCGAAACTAGAAATGGTCATGCTAATAGAGAGCGTAATAGGGAGAGGGCCAATTAAATCAAAATTACAAGTGGTACTGTATGGCCTTAGAAATATTGACACTGTGGAGGGTGACAATATGGAGCGAAGAAAAATGCAGCTAGCCTTAGCCATTTTATTACAAGAGAGATTCGAATGGGTGCATGATATCGTGGTGTTCGAGCCAGAGTTGACTGAAGCAGACCGAATGGCTATAAATGCATTGGATTGTACATGTCTATCTTTTGACGAGAACAGATGGCGTAGAGTAGACAGACCAATGTTATTTTTCATGCATCGCTGCCCGCATATTTATCACAATTATTGTATCGTTCATTGGCTCACGCCACGCCGCAGTGGTACCCAAAACAGAATAATTCCTACTTGCCGACAGTCAGTCTATTTTCGCCTGCAATCTTCCGCACTAAATTTATTGAATGATTCCGGAGAAGCACACGATGATGACGGCACCCAGGGGCAATGGCCAATTATCTTTGAAGAAGTCGAGGAATTTCCTGAAATTGTCTTGATGATGACAGGATTGGATGATACCGCGTTTCTACACAACCCCTGTTGCCTGTCGTATCTCCATCGTTGCCCACTGTTGATTGACGGCTCCGTTGAACTCCACCGTTGCCCACTGCTAACCGACGCCTCCATTGAAGCTTCAGTAAAAGAAAAGTTTTGCGTCAAGGTGCGTGGTAGGGTCACACTGTTTGTGATACGGTCACACTTGGAGAGTAATTTGATATTCGACTATGACTATATTATACATACCATAAGATTATAATATAATCATAAATTAATTAATTTAAATAAATAATAAATAATAAATTATTATTATTTAAAAAAAAAAAAGTATTATTTAAAAAATAAATAAATTCGATAACCCTAAATTCAAGGCAATATCGCCCGCATAATTATGTGAGACAAGGTACCAATGACGTCAAGTTATAGTTATATATGACGAGATGATAAGCACAAGATTATTAGCGAATAAGCTTTGAGGACAAAGCTTTTCGAAGAAGGAGGCAATGCTATGAATATAATTCATAACAAATAGAAGAAATAAATGTAAATAATAATCAAATGGTGATTATCTTAAATAGTCGTTAGTTAAGTGAAAAGCATTGTCTAAAAGACATGCCCATTTATGAAAGGACACCTATCCAGGTATATAAGCAGGGCCTCATTGTAACATTCAACCATCACCTATACCTTTTATATATTAATAAATTATTATTACAAAATACATCTTGTGTATTTTTACTTTCAAGTCAACAAGCTATCAGTTTTGTTGCTCCACTCCCATTGAGAGACTAGGGACTTAGGGAGGGCTTTTTTGCACCAAAGGAATCCCTAAAGTTGGAGATAAGGAGGCCTTATTTGACAGTGGGAAATCCATGGTGTGTTTGATTGTGTAGCTTGGTAGGACTTCAACAATTGCTTGGTGTCTTAGCATGTCAAAGAATTACCTCTCTACATCAACTTTGTAAACTAATCTTATAAAGTACCTTTTGTATTTAATGATTAAAAGTGACTTAAGTGATCTCAATGAGATATTAAGTCACAACCATTGATATTGACATGACAAGATCTAATCTTAGCCATTGAGGTCTACGGTTAGGGTTTTAGCCATTCAATGTTATAAAAGGATATTTGAGGGAGAGGTAAAGACACCTTTGAGAGTCATAGCCTCAAGAGGAGTGTGATACTCCAGTGTGTGAGGTCGAGCAGGGTCTGAGGAAGGTGAAGGAGCAGCAAGGAGATCCCGATCACAAACAAAGAGGGCTTGATCAGATGGATCAAATCCAGTTGTTGTATATGCAATCCCTCAGTTGGGCCATTATCCCTAGTACAAGAGCCCAAGTTCATAACAGAACAAGTTTCTAGTTTTTCCCCTTACGGGTTTTCCAGGGTAAATTGTGTGTCCAATTTGTGATGATTCATGTGTGTTTCTGCTGTACAATTTTTAGTTAAGAACTTGACCGTGCATAAATTAATAAATCATTCAAGGGTTTATTCAAGATTTACTACCAGGTGCTAGGTTCGTGGAAGTTTAGCATGGTATCAGAGTCGTGAGACTCTACACAGTAAAAATCGAGACTGAGCCAAAGTCGAACAGTCGAGCAGAGGATCAGCACAGGCAAGAGTAACCTGCAGAACAAGACAAGAGAAAAAAGGTAGGGTGGCTGACAAGGCTGTCAGGCCACCTGATCGATCGCAAAGCAAAGTGCGGGGTTGGTAGTTGAGTGGCCAACAGGCCAGTCGCCAGGGTAGGGGAGCCGACCAAACACGGTGTCAGAAGTGATTGCAACTGTGAGGCATGGAACATGAACCAGTACAAGCCAACACATGTTCGACAAACCACTAGTAGAGTCGCTAAATGATTGTTGTGTACGAATGCCAACTGTGGGCTACCGTCGATCAGGTCTAGATAGCATGTCGAATGGTAGGCGACCAAAAGAGTCACAAAAGAGTAGGCAAAGAAATGTTAGACAATCAGAAAGGCAGAAAGATTTTCTTATGATGATAATTACTTGTGATATTCTTATGCTCTTATTAACTTTCTTGTATTCTTCTTTTTTATCTTAGTTCATCAAGCAATTATCAAAACCAAAGCATGAAGATCAAATACACCAGATCTAGGTGGAAAGCCAGGGAAAAACCCCTATCTAGGGGAAAACCAAGTCAACAAATCTTCCTTCAATAGTTTCTCAAGATGATCCAAGACTCCTTAACCTAGACACAAATTGTTGATTTTTGGGTAGCATCGGATGTGCTCTAAGCCTCAAACTTGGTGGAGAGGCTTAGACACATGTATTCCAGATAACCCAGAAATTGTTTGGGGAAATTCCACCCGAAGGTAGTTCTATTTGATAAATTAATTCTTTTTAATGGGACCCTAAGTCTAAACTTAGGAAATTAAAATAATTAATGGGTATTAATTTAAACTGTGGGTGAAACTTCTAGAAAAAACAGATCAATTCTAAATGTAATCTTCGTCATTGATTGGAGATCTAATCACGAACGTCGAAGTCTCAAAGAGAAGACTATAAAGAAGACTTGAGGATCATTTTGAAAGACACACCGAAAGATCAAGAGATCGAATTTCTCTAGTGAGCAGTGCTCAGGGAAGAGAAGACTATAAAGAAGACTTGAGGGTCATTTGGAAAGACACACCGAAAGATCAAGAGATCGAATTTCTCTAGTGAGCAGTGCTCAGGGAGAAACTTTGATCGAGAGATTCTCACGCAGTTGAGGGGCAGAGACATTTTTGGCAGGAGGATCTTCTCCGGGCCAAGAATACTCAGCAGAGAGGCAGAGAACGACGTAGAGGAAGCAGCGCAAATCCCAGAGAGAGTGACGCAGCACCCAGAAAGGGTTACGCAAAGCCATGAAGGCCACACACAGAGGCAGCGCAGTGTTTCCGAGCAGAACTCTGATATTCAGCTGGGAGATCTAAGTTCTGAGCTGGGAGGGCTAGAATCGAGGTTTCTGAGGACTAAATGATTCAGCAAAGGAGGTGACGCAGTCCCTCAAAGGTCCCCACACAGGCCTACGCAATTACTACGCAGAGGGTGTTGGGGTTTCGTCAATTTAGCTACCGGATCAGTCGAGACTTGCAGAGTGAGGTAACCTCACAAATTGTCTTTCTTCTGCCAAGTGATATTCTCTGTATTGGATAGCCAACAAGGCATCCAAAGATTGTATTCAGATATAACTATTGCTTAATAATAAAACCCTCACATCTGTTGCACCAGTTTTTCCGCATTGGGTTTTTCCGAGGACATTTGTCCAAAAATAACGGTGTCCTGTGTAATGATTTTCTTTCGCTCAGTTTCTTGTTTCTGCATCTAAAGTAATTAAATGAAGGTTGCTTCAGTAATTGCTTCAATATTTTTAGAAGAAATCTGCAAAATAACTTATTAATTTAATTTACAAGTAGGTGAAGTAATTGAGTTTGTTGCAATAGGATTCCAAATCTAGGACTTGGAATTTTCAGATGGTATCAGAGCTTGTGGAGCATTGCAAGAGAAACAAGAAGAGCAGATCCAGCACTGAGCAGGAGGCCGAATAGCTGCAGAAAGCAGCAGTTTAAATCCCCAGAGGGATTGCGCAGTCCAGGCCAAAAGGGTTGAAGTTTCGTGGAATGTCTCTCTCTGAGTGAGTCAACGGAGAGGTAGGGCTTCCAGATCAAGATTTTGCCGAGCCAGAGGGAGCAGTGCAGAGCTGGTGGGACACAGTTTTTCTGTGGCAATTTCTGGGCAAAAAATCATTAGAAAATAAAGAAGAAGCACAGCGAGGGAATTTTGTTCCTCAGGGAATTCCTAGCCGAGGAATTCTACTTTTCGTGATCTGAGTAGCAGATCTGAGTGGCAGATCTACAAGCTCCAACAAGGAGTGCCTAATCCAGTCCAGTGTTGCGCAGAGGGGGAAGAGAGGATCAGATTCAACATTTTCTTTTCGGCAAAAATGGCAGCTCATGGGCTTTGAGATCAGGACCGGTTGGAGGGAGCCTCCAACTACGTGATCTAAAAAGCAATAATCACATGCCTTCTAGATGAGTAAGATCTCAAGCTTTCCATGACTAGTACAGTAGCTATCCCTGCAGATCTGGATCCGCTGAAGAAGTACTAGGTTGATATGGCAAAGGCTAAAAGGTTGCTCCTTGATGGATTCAAAGGTCACATTGTGTCCCACATTGCCAGCAAAGACACAACCAGGCAGATGTGGGAAGCCTTGGCAGCATTGTATGAAGGATCTTCTAAGCAGCAGAAGATGTACCTAGAGCAGAAACTGTGGATGGTGCAAGTGCAGAAAGGGGAGCGCATTGTTTTGTTCCTGACTAGGCTTCAGGAAACTCATGATCAGCTAGCAGTCATGGGGTCCACCCCTTCTCCTACAACAATAGTGAGACTGGCTCTTAATGAAGTCACTGAAGAATGGTAGGTTTTTTTCCAAAGCATCTTGGGCAGAGCAACCTTGTCAGCCTAGGAAGAGATGTGGGTTGCTCTTCAGCAAGAAGAGCTAAGGAGGGACCTAGTCAAGTGTAAACTTGACGACAGCAGTGGCAGTGGGTCGAAGACAAAGGAGGAGGAGGAAAATGCAGCCCTTGCATCTAAGGAGCAGCAGGAGCAATGAAGACGAAAGAAGGACGTCTCGAAGATAAAGTGCTTCAGGTGTGGTGAGCTTGGCCACTACGCTACCCAGTTTCCTTTGAAGAAAAAGGACAAGGATGAGAAGCACTATCCGAAGGCGGCGTCCGCGAAGATCAATGAGGATGAGTATGCCAAGAGCACCCATGCATCTCCAGGAGGGAAATGGGGCGATATTGAGTTGTAAGTTTGCAAGAACTTCAGTTGGGAAAGATCCTTGAGGAGTCCACCTCTTGGATCATGACCTTGCTACGGGTGCCCAAGATCTGCACCTTTCAGCACCAAGACTAGAGATCTCGATCTCTGCTTATATTCTTCCTTCTCTGGCTGTATGAGATCCTTGCTTGATATCAGCATTGTGCCATAGATTGTCTTACCTTGAGCCTTCACTTCAACCTTGTTGACTTTGCACACTTGTCTTAATTCCTTCCAATGAGCAGTTCACCCTATACTGTGGTGATAACATTCCTTTTACTGTTGAGCATATATCTTATACTTAACATTGTCATGTAACCACTTTAACACAACCTTGTTCTAGTACTTAATATAGTCCTATTTCACACTTGACACAGTCTCTTGAACGTAGCCTTTTCTTCGCACTTATTGCAAATAAGTGTGACCACAGTTATCTCAGCCTTGACTGCATATATAATCTTCCCTTCAGTCCTGTAACTCGCACTTCACTTCAGTCATGTAACTCGCACTTGTTTCTATTCTTAAATCCGCACTTATTACTGTCTAAAGTCCTCACTTATTACTGTCTTAAATCTGCACGAAATCATTGTCTGAAATCCGCACTAAATCATAGAATTGCTTGACCAAAATTCTGTTTTTTTTGCGCAGTACATATAGGGTATAAATAGTTGTTTCCAACTGTAATTGAGCCGACCTTTCCATATGTAGTGAGGCCGACTTGAACACTTGTTTATACACCGACTTGTAGAGAGTATCTTCCAGCGTTAAGGAGGTTGACTTGAGGGCTATCTTTTGCTATTTCTTCTCGATTAAATGACAAGGTCTTGAGGCATATTCTTTTGACTAGACTCTTCATATACATGACTCTTAATTACATTTATAACCAGAATACAAATCCTCATAGACATCAGGAAGAAGTCTATTGACCTATAATAAAGCCTTGCTCATGAAACCCATGAGGCAAGCATACCAAAAATATATTTTATTATCTTTGTCTTCTTCTTTACATAAATACATAATTACATAGTCAATATGAAGACCGATCCTGGTTACACTTTTCAACACTCCCTCTTAACTAGGGAGGTATTCATACAGGTACATGGTCACTTTCAAACTGAAGAATCTCATAAGAAGAATCAGATTGGTAGTCGCATTTGTATAGCATCATATCAACCAGCATTATCCTAGTGCAAGGCCTTGACTAACAGCCCCATCTCTTAACGAGACAATGGACTACAATGTTGGCGAGACACATGACTTATAGACAACATAGTCATTGTCTCTCCAAGGTACATACTCCACCTAGGTGTTCCCAGAGTATGACCTTCTTGGACTATTCTTCTCTTGGGTAGCCAACCCTCAAAGAATATCGATCCCTGACTACTCTTATATTGAACCCTATAACATTCTCAAAGAGTATCGAATGCCAGATGATTACGCAATCCTCCATTCTGTCTCCCTGGTGAAGACCAGAATGATCTGTCTATCCATTCTCTCCACATGGCCTTCACTAAGACTTACAGATGTTAGTGCTGGTCTAGTGCATGACACGTGTATTTGAGAATCATATATGTCACTCCCTCTTAAATCAGGAAGGACATACTTCAAGTTTCTTCCAAGTAAGAAACTTGCCACCAGGCTCCCTCTCAACCAGGGACCTACAGCACCAATGGTGAGACACCTAGCTGCTCATGAAGAATTCCTCTCCTCGATGTCATAGATTTCGATATTGAGGAATCTTCAACTTTCGGCTTCATAGGGCACAAATCATCCATCACTTTCATCCATGAGTCATGTCAACTATCAAAAAGTGATTCATCAGTCTTCCTCATCTGTCCCACCTTTATGCCATGCTGCTTTCCTTCGAACCATTTCTCAAGGATCTTACATCCTTCTACATGATTGACAGCCCTGCATAAACTTATCCAGATAAACATATACATAAGAACTTTTAAATCAAAAGTTACCTCAATGATAATTTTTCACCATGACATCTTCATGTAGGCTTCGACATTCTCTTTTCAAATTGACACATCTCCTAAAGATATGTATTTTCAAGGGTCTTCTTCTTTAGCATACTTCTATCAGAGTCCACATATCTTCCCAAGAGATTTCTTAGTCACATCTTCTTGGCTTTCGGATGATAACCGCCTCTTTACATGGTTGCACTTCATGATCTCTTCAATTCTTTCTACGCACAACTTCATACCCAGGAACTTCCAGTATCCAGTTCCTTGTTTGTATACAACTACCTCATACTCCATATGAGGACATATTTAATTTCGTTTGTTAGTGGTAACCTGTGCACCGTAAGAGATCCTCCTTCATAGATTATACTTCTAAAGATAGAATTCCATTACCTGCAACCATATGACATGACTTCACAGCATCCAATGTCAGCATATAAATATATGTACCTCATACCTATTCCCTTTGAGTCATCCTGTAGCAATTTTACTAGAATGAAGAACTCTGTTCCCTTGACCTGCTTCATCAATATGTCATCATATCCTAATTCCATAATTCTGTAACATAGAATTCTTGATGAAACCTTTTGCTTTCTTTCTAACCAAAGAATTCATAGAGAACTCCATTAGAAAATGTTAGCACCTGTTTCCATATTGATCATTGCATGATGACCCTTGATCTTGATGACTATCTTCCATCAATGTTGTTTATGAGTGAGGTTTCCAAGAGCTGCTTCACCAAGTGCTCCTTTCATGCTTCTATCATGATACTATTAATATATGTTGCTTCCTATTAATTTACAACTAATAGAAATCCCTTGAGGATGTTAGTGTCAGTCTTGTCATATTGCCATCAGTGATCAAACTTACTCTTTTGCACTTGCATATTAGGAGTCCCATACCATAAATTTTCATCATTCCATTAGGTCATGGATTCATTGATGGTAGTGGTCTTTTATCAGTTTTCCCTCATGTGAAACTCGTTGATTCCCCTCTCTATGGTCTTCAGTCATGATTCACTTTCACTCCCAATCCATATCATTAGGTCATAGGGTTGGTCTCATTAGGTTCTAGGGTTCTCATCATGGTTAAATTAATGAGTCAAGTGTCAATAAATATCAGCAAGGTCATGAGGAGGTCAAATAAACTCAGAGGCACAATATCTGGAAGGATCAAAGAATTGTTCTATTGAGCTTGATGTAATTTTCACCTCAAAACCATGTTTTGAGGTGAAAACATGGTACTTTGCTTTTATTATCATCTTTTATGTAATTTTTATGTCTTCATATGTAATAAGTTGCACTTTAGAAGCTGCTATCTCCACAAAGCCAACACCCTGCTTTTCAAAGGTGTTTTCCCTAGTGTTTTCAGTACAAAATCATGTTCTAAGTATGTCCATCAGAAAGGGCTCAGAAAGAGCTTTCCAACAGTATATTATACTCTCAAAACTGACTCCTGGATTGAAAAATATGCCTAAGTGAACAAAAGTCCTCAATAGCCTAACCCTACCCCTTTTCCCATTTGTCCCTTAGACTTTATTTCATATAATTTTAAAGTTTTTATTATAAAACCTTTCCCCTCTAATCCAATCGCAACATTCAATCGCATACTCCCGATTGACCCTTCCCCGATCACAAATCTTCGTGCGATTGACCCCGCCCGATCACATCTGGACCGTTGATCTTCTCAGTGATCCGACGGTCCACATCCGATCTCAATCGTTTGATCGCTCGCAAATTTGCAACGCTCCCAACTTTGTCCCCACTCATTTGATAACTTCCGATGCGATTAACTCCCGCCGATCGCATCTCCAGCGTTGATCCACCCTTCCGATTAGACAGCTCACAAATGATCGCACAATCGCAATCGGCATTTCCCATGACACTTCATTCTCGCTCATCCGCCGATTCCCGATTGCGATTGGCCCGAGTCCCACCACAAGGCCTTTCCGCCCCGCCCCAAATAAAAGTGTTATTTCCTTTGTAAATTGCGATACTCCGATTATTCAAAATTTCTTAAGTTATTTCATCGCATCGCATCGCGCCATGTTTTAAGACTTCCCCGTTCCCTTCCACCGATGCGATGAATTGCATATCGCAATCGGCGTTTCCCAAGTACTTTGCCTCTGCTCCCCATCCCCCGCCGATTTGCGATTGCGATTGACCCCGGGTCCCACCAAAGTTTTATTCCCATCGCAATCGCATGTCGCATCCCTACCGCTATGTGTTAAACCCGTCCCCCTTCCAATTGCGATTGCGATTTCCATGGGTCCCACCTTAATCCCTTCCGCCTTTTTCAAATGAAAAATGGTTTTTCCCTTTGTAAAAGCACAAAACTCCTTTTAATTTGTTTTAAAAGGGATTTCTCTATTACATTATCGGACATCATTTTCCCTCGCCACTCTATTGTATTACTCCATCGCGTCCGTTCCATCGCATCGCAAATTATCATTTCAACGTGCCCACTCCTCTTCCGCTGCGACCTTCGATTTGCGATTGCGATTTCCCCATGAGACTCCCTTTATACACTATTGCATCGCAAAATTCTCAATCGCATTTCCTTCGCTATGTGATACACCCCCTCCCCTCTTCCGATTGCAATTTGCGATCGCATATGTGCCCACCATCCTTTCCTTTGCCCTTTTTCACCCAAAAGGGGATTTTTCTTCATTAAATGGCAAATTTCATTCTTATTGATTTCAAAGGCATTTTCTTCAAAAGATGGTTTTTCTTCGAAGAGTAAAGATAGAGACAAATAGTCAAGGCCGAGAGCTAAATATAAACACAAAGATCATGACAGCACGACAGCAACGATAAAAGGAGAAATGGTTCCAAATTTGTCTTTCTTCTCCTCTGTTTGAACAACTGCAAATCCTCCAGATGGTCAAAATCTATTGTTTCTCCTTCTTTTCAGGGGCAAATTGTTGGTCTTTTTCCTATGTTCGGATTTCGGTTCCTGAGCTAGTGAAACAACTCCTTCTTCTATGGACCTTCTCCCCTCAATTTCTGTTTATTTAATGTAATTTCTTCATCATTTGTAAGGGGGAATAAAGTGTAGAATAAGTTGGAAATTACTGAGGACGCTCTGCACTCCATTTGTAACAATTTGACAGAGAATTAATAAAGAAATGCAACTCTGATTTGTGGGATCCCTGTGGTATGGATTTTAGCATTGTTCTTTCCTTTGTGTTCATCAGTAATTGTTAATGTTTACCATTCATTCATTCACATTTCTGGTTGAATGCTTTCAAGATAGATGGATAGAATCCATTGTGTAATGCTCTGCCTTGGGAAATCATTCAATGTTCTATGTTTTCTGCTGTTTGAAAAGGATCCATCTCCTATGCCCTTTTTAGCTTCTCACCAGTCTTACCATTCCATCATTATTTAAACTTAATTGTTAAAATCCCTGCCTACCTTGCCCCATGAAATACCCTGTATCTCTAATTTAATTCCCCAGTTTCAAATTGCCCAACCCCATCTGCTCCATATAACCTTCAAAATTCATAAAAACATTCCAATTATTATACCTAGCCTAAAATTAGTTTGTAGTTATGCTTCATTGAATATTTTTCCCGGAGAGAGCCCTCTCTTGACCTTGTAAGGCTAGCTACAAGGCTGAGCGTGGTTTGAGGTTACCCTGATTTGCCTTCCTTCGGCCTGAGGTTCAAATTAGGTGCTAACAGAAGAGAAAGATGATCATAGAGATCTTTCACTTTCTTCTTTCTTAGATTTATTTGCATCAGGTTCTTCCCTTTTATATGTGACATGGGCTTCTTCCCTTTTCCTCTTGTCCTTTCTAAATTGAGGGCAATCTCTTTTATAATGCCCAAAATCATTACATCCAAAGCATCGTGCTTTGTCTATATTTCTTCTCTTATTCTGAGGACAAAATTTACTGAATCTTCCTTTCTTCTTGGACATGGCTGCAAAGGCTTGATTCCCTATACTTGATCATGTATCAAATTTGGCTTTCAACCTTGATTCTTCTATCTTACCTAGACCTTGGAATGGCATGGCTTCTTCTTTCCCATCTATGCTTGAAGTGAAACCTCTCCATTCTTTCAGTAGAGAATTTTCTACTATAGTGAGTATTTCTCCATTAGACATTACTTCTCCCCATTTTTGTAGTTGATCTCGTATTGTGAAAATCTCCATTATATATGGAATTATTCCTTCCTTTCTTGACATTCTCAATTTGTATAGTTTTTGTCTCAAGGATATTATTTCCTTTGCAGAACCTTTTGAGAACAGTTCCACCAATTTATCATATATTTCTTTTGAGGATTCTAGCATTGATACATAGGGAATGGGAGAGTCCTTTATGGATTCTATAAGAATCCTTCAGGCTCTTATGTCTCCCTTCATGTATTTGATATATGCTAGAATGTCTTCTTTTGGAGGTTGAATTGTAGTTCTTTCGATGAAGCCCATAACTTCATTTTCAATTAGATTCAAATCTGTCATTTTCTTCCATGCACTAAGGTTTGAGGACCCAACCAACTTGTTGCTCTCTATACAATAAGTCATTTTGACAGATTTAGATAAGGTCATAGATACTTACCTCAATAAGGTGAGTTTCTCCTTCTAGCAACTTCCTTGAAGATGAAGTCAGGAACTTCTTCTTAGATTGAATTCTCCAATGTAGGTGATCTTGGATCCTTGATGACAAAGTATGTCTCCAAAAAGATGATGTTTCTTCCAACAATGTCTTGAATAATCTTTGATTGCAAAGATTATTTTCTTGAAGAGTGAATGAGATTGAAGGTCTTCTTGAAATGGCTTAAGAATCTTTCTTGCAAACTGATTTGACTTTTCAACGCAAACTTTGACCTTGACTTTGATTCTTGCTTCCTTGAGTGCCTCTTTGCTAAGTAGCCCTTGTCTTTAGCACCTTAGCTCTAATACCATGTTGAGAATTAGGTAGGGCAGTGATTAATTCAAATTCTCTTCTCGATAATTACTTGTGAGCTTACTTCTTATACTTATGCATTCTCTTCTTAGCTCATTATGTCTTTCATCAAGTCAATTACCAAAAACACAAGAGACACAAATTTAGGCTTTTCAAGCCAGGGCCAAAACCTCTCCCTCTGGGAGAGGAAAACCCACAAGAAATTCTTCTTATAGACTTTCAGCTGACAAGTACCATGACCATGACTTAGACCCTTGACCTATGTATGCCTCCAAGACCTTGTCACTGCTTCTTAAATGACTCCTTCAGCTGATCTTTCTTTCATGCACCTTTCAGCACCAAGACTAGAGATCTCGGTCTCTTCTTGTATTCTTCCTTCTCCAATTGTATGAGGTCCTTGCTTGATATCAACACTGTGCCATAGATTGACTTACCTTAAGCCTTCACTTCAACCTTGCTGACTTTGCACACTTGTCTTAATTCCTTCCAATGAGCAGTTCACCTTATACCGTGATGATAACATTCCTTGTACTGCTGAGCATATATCTTGTACTTAATGTTGTCCTATAACCACTTGAACACAACCTTGTTCTAGTACTTAATACAGTCCTAATTCGCACTTGACACAGTCTCTTGAACGCAGTCTTTTCTTCGCACTTATTGCAGATAAGTGTGACCACAGTTATCTCAGGCTTGACTACAGATATAATCTTCCCTTCAATCCTATAACTCTCACTTGTTTCTGTACTTAAATTCGCACTTATTTTTGTCTGAAGCCCACACTTATTACTGGCTTAAATCTGCACTTAATCATTGTCTGAAATCCGCACTAAATCATAGAATTGCTTGACCGAAATTCCGTCTTTTCTGTGCAGTACATATACGGTATAAATAGTTGTTTCCACATGTACTTGAGCTGACCTATCCATATGCAGTGAAGCCGACTTGAATACTTGTTTATAGGTCGACTTGTAGAGAGTATCTTCCAGCATTAAGGTGGTTGACTTGAGGGTTGTCTTTTGCTATTTCTTCTCGGTTAAATGACAAGGTCTTGAGGCATATTCTTTTGACTAGACTCTTCATATACATGACTCTTAATTACATTTATAACCAGAAGACAAATCCTAATAGACATTAGGAAGAAGTCTATTGACCTATAATAAAACCTTGCTCATGAAACCCATGAGGCAAGCATACCAAAAATATATTTTATTATCTTTGTCTTCTTCTTTACATAAATACATAATTACATAGTCAATATGAAGACCGATCCTAGTTACACTTTTCAACACTCCTTTCTAATGATGATGATGTATGAAGAATGCTAGATGACTTTGTTTCAAATACTTTATAGTTTTAATGAGGTTACCAAGAGCTCCTTTCTTTCTATGATGATTACTATAAACTTCTACTTCATCTATCTTTCAAGATTCTTATAATGATGTCATGAGCTCTTTCTTCAATCGTATGTTATTATGATGCCATCCCCTAAAATGATGCATCCTATCATGCTTATAATGTTTCCTACCATGATAGCTATATTTTACAAACCTAAAAAGAACTAAATGAAGAAGATTATCTAAGTCATAGTAGAGATCTCTCACTTCTTCTTTCTTTGGTTTCTTCTTCTCAGGTTCTTCCACTTCTTCGATGATACGGGTTTCATTCCTTTTCTTGTTGTCCTTCTTGAATTTACGACAATTTCTCCTGTAGTGCCCATATTCTTGACAGCCATAGCATTGGATCTTTGACATATCGATCTCCTCCTTTTCTGAGGACCAAACTTCCAAAATTTTCCTTTTCTCTTAGCCATGGGAGCAAATGCTTGAACTTGTTCACTTGGTCCCACATCACTTTTTGCTTTTAACATGGTTTCTTCAATCTTACACAATGACCAGAGTTCACTAAATGGGGTGGCTTCCTTCTTCCCATAGATGCTTGATATGAAGTTGCCCCATTCAACAGGTAGTGCATTGAAAACCACGGTGGTCATTTCTTTATCAAACATTATTTCCCCCAACTCTTGCATTTGGTCTCATATTTCTGACACCCTCATAAAGTATGAGGCTATTCCTTCTTCCTTTGATATCTTCATCTTGTAGAGCTCGGTTCTCAATGATATTACTTCTCCTGCAGCACTTACAGAGAATAATTCTACTAGTTTGTCATAGATGTCTTTTGACTTTTCCAATTTCGCTACATATGGGATGAGAGAATCCTTGATTGATTCTATAAGGATTCTCTGAGCCCTTATTTCTCCCTTCATGTATTTTGCTAGAGCTTGAACTTCTTATTTTGGCGATCCGACAATTAAACCCTTAACATGACCAATGACTTCATTTTCTATGAGAATCAAATTTGTCCTCTTTTTCCATGAAAGATATTTTGTTGACCAAAACAATTTGTTGCTTTCCTTGCAAAATGAAGTCATTTTGATAAATTCAGACAGACATAAAGATACTTACATGTCAAGTGAAGATACTCCTTGATGATGAAATCTTCGACTTGATGCCTTCCTTGATAATATTGATAATAGAAGATGTTTTCTTTGATGAAGATGTCTTCCTTCAAGTGAGTTCTGAAAAGTGATCATTTTCTTTAGTGAGAGGGAGATCACCTTGACGAATTTTGATGATGATAGTAGTGCCTCTTCTTGCTTCCTTGAATTCGAGAATTCAAGATGCTTCAATGTGTAATCCTTCTTTGGGTTGTTGTAGGATCTTTAAGGTCCTCATTTCGATGTGATGGAGATTGTAAGCTGTGAAAATTTCTAAATGCTACTTATGTAGAAATCTACTGTTAGATCTAGTTATGCTTCTCCTACTTAATTAAGTTATTAATGTTGAAACTTCAGATTAACATCGAAGCAAACACATAACAGACTTTCACCGATTCAAATCTAAAACATAAAAGTACATGCACACATAGACAAAGTGACACAAGGATTTTCTGGACAATAGTCCCCGGAAAAACCCAATGCGGAAAACCGGTCTCTGCCTACTAGAGGGTTTTATTATTAAGAGTATTTCTTAATACAGCAAATCTGGGTTCCAGATCTGGAAAACCTAACAGAGAAAATATAGATCTGCAACTCACCGATTGTTCTGAAGCCAAAATATTGACGGATCCACACCCTCAAATGGGATTTACGGGACTCAGCAAAATCTAGGCCCTAGAAACCCCAGCGTTGCCCCTGAAGCCCCTGCATCACCCTCTACAGCCTCTGCGCCCCTCTGCGCTAGCCTGGAAAGGACTGCGTAACCCCAGACTGGGTGACGGAGTCCCTACGCTGCCCCTGAGGGTCTCTGCAAAACCCATGAAGGTCTCCAGCTACCTAACGCTGCCTTGGGAGAGATTGCGTAGCTGAAGCTACCTCCGCGCTGCGCAGTTGTTACTCTCTCTGCTGCTGCTGCTCCTGCCTCTAGAAGCTGCTCTTTGTCTCTTGCTGATTCTAGACACTGGAATCAGACCATCCCCTTTGTCTAAACTCCCCTTTCTGCAGCTTAAACACTTCTGAGAATTCTTAGCAAACCCTGCCCTAGAATCTCAGCTTAGCTTCAATGCTCTACCTATGTGTGTATTTACAAATGACCCCAAGCCTTTCCTTTATACTTTTCTCGTTGGGAAACCAACGACCATGATCAGATCTTGAATCAATGGCTAAGATTAAAAGAAAGCTTGATGCATGTGACTTAAGACAATTTCATCACATGTTTAATTTAATTAACATTAATTATTTAATTTTCCTAAGTTTAGACTTAGGAAATACATTAAAATAATTAATTAATTAAATATCTCCCAAACCAAATGAAATTTCCCAAATCCCTTTCTGGGTCTTGTAGATCATGTGTACTCTAATCCCTCCACAAATTTTGGGAGCTAGAGCACATCCGATGCTACCCCCACCACACAAAATCTCAACGCTCCCTCTTAGCACAGAGTGTTCTCTAGCAATACATCACACCATATATCACAAGATTTTGGGCACTGGTTTCTGTGTTGTTGATGCTTGGCCTGTTGCCACTCAACTCTGCACTGTTGCTGCCATTCTGTACTGTTGCCCATGACGCTGTCACCGCCACTGCCTCATTTCTACTGCAGCTCCCTCTCAATCTGTTGCATCCGTGTTGCCCATAGCACTGCCACTGCTAACCGTTGCACTGCAACTTCATTTGTTGAGAGAAACAACTGAATCTCCTGCCCAATATTTGACAAACAAGTCAGTTGGGCTGCAACCTCATCAGTGAAGCTCCATAGGCTACTGATATGTGCTATCATCTAGAGAATGATGCATAGCTACAGCTCTACACTGCATAAGCAAACTCCCTCTGCACTACTAAAGTCACATCAAGCCCTTGTGCTGACATCTCTCACGCTACTGTTGCACTGCGTTGTCCTCCTGAAGCCTCCACGTTGCTGCAGCTCTACTCTGCGTAAGCAGCTCTGCTCTACGTTGTTGAAGTCACATCAGCCCCTAGGCTGTTGTTGCTTCTACAGATCTGTCTCTGCTTCATCCGTGATCTATGCACCCACTGCTCTACTTGTCTCGCTACTGTCTTAAGGCTCCCGTAGCTCGAATGTGATCCAAGAGATGAGCTGCTCAAGGATCCCGCCCTCATTCTGTAGCTGCTCTACAGATCCATGTCGCCCCACTTTCATGGTTCATGAGCGCTTGTGGCTGCATCATCTTTTGACCCATCATCTGCCACAACAGCCTTGGAAGAAGAGGCTTCCTTGTCCTTTTTCTTCTGAGGACAATTGCTGGCGAGATGTCCTAGTTCGCCACACTGGAAGCACTTGATCTTTGACAGATCTCGCTTCTTCTTCCCTTGCTGCCTCTTTGATGCCAAGGCAGCATCTTCTTCATCTTCCTTCTTCACCTTACTCGATCCCTTGTTGTACTGCTTCTGGGTGAATCTGCGGAGTTCTTCTTGATGCATGATTGCCCACAAGTTGTTCCAGTCGGGAAGGTCCGCTCTGCCCAAGATACTTTGGACAAAGGTTTCCCACTCATCTGTGACCACACTGAGAGCATTCTTGACCATCACATCATCCTCTACCTTTACACCCATGGCAGTGAACTGGTCTCTGATCGACTGCAATCTGAAGAGAAAATGTTCCATGTCTTCCCCCTTGGTCATCATGAATGACCGCATCTGAGTCTCCAAAATCATCTTCCTCTGGACGGACTTTCCCTCATATAGGGATGTTAAGGCCTTCCACATCTCATTAGTTGTTTTCCTCTCAACTATGTGTGGGACAACATGGTCCTTAACTCCATTCATTATCAGTCGCTTGGCATGTCCAGCAGCTTCATTATGCTTCCTCAGGAGATCTGCATCAGTCGGCGTGGTCAGAACTCGTTTTGCATGGTCTCTTAGATGATATGCCTAAGACTATCAGGATTCTAGCCTTCCAAACTGCAAAGTTGGATAGGCCATCTAATCTATCCTGATCACGCAGTCCATGAGAAGCCATATGCTTAGAAATCTGTCAGAGCTCTCTTCTCTCTGCTACAGATCTGGATCTAGGGTCCTTTGCGAAATGGGCACTCTCTGCTCCCTCTGACAACTGATTTCCCTCCTTGGAAATCTGCCAAATCAACAATGATTCAGCTCTCTTCGATTGTCTGATCGATCAGCAAGTTCCTTTGGCTAAAATCTCTCTAAGAATTTGATCTCCTCCCGCTCTTTGTCACTAGTGCTTAGGCTAAAATTCTGAAAACTCCAGAAATTTAACCCCACCAGCACCTTTTGAAGTTCTACAGCTCTGCTTCAGGCACTTCTGTATCAGACAGATTCAGATCTGTGTCACCTTGGTTGGCTTCAGACAATCTCAGCGCTGTCTCTGCACTGCCTCTACGCAGTAAGTACGTGGGCCTGCGTGGAGACAGCGTAAGACTGCGTCACTCTGCCCTCTCGTGATTCTTCTCTCTCTGAAAATTACGTTGTCCCTTCAAATCTGGCCTTCTGTTGTTGTTACTGCTCTTCCTGCTGCTTTTTGCAGCAAGATCCTTCAGTCTTCTGCTGGTGACCCTGCTAGATCTGCAATCGCTCTGATACCATGTGAAAAATTATGAATGTTACTTATGCAGAAATCTACTGTTAGATCTGGTTATGCTTCTCCTACTTAATTAAGTTATTAATGCTGAAACTTCAGATTAACATCAAAGCAAACACATAACATACTTTCATCGATTCAGATCTAAAACAGAAAAGTACATGCACACATAGACAAAGTGACACAAGGATTTTCTGGACAATAGTCACCGGAAAAACCCAATGTGAGAAAACCAGTTTCTGGCTGCTGGAGGGTTTTATTATTAAGAGTATTTCTGATACAGTAAATCTGGGTTCCAGATCTGGAAAGCCCGACAGAGAAAATATAGATCTGCAACTCACCGGTTGTTCTGAAGCCAAAATATTGACTGATCCACACCCTCAAACGAGATTTACAAGACTCAACCAAATCTAGGCCCTAGAAACCCCAGTGTTGCCCCTGAAGCCCCTGCGTCAACCTCTACAGCCTCTGTCCCTCTGCATTGGCCTGGAAAGGGTTGCGTAACCGTAGACTGAGTGACGCAGTCCCTACGCTACCCCTGAGGGTCTCTGCGTAACCCCTGAGGGTCTCCAGCTGCCTAACGCTGCTGTGGGAGAGACTGCCCAGCACCTGCGTAGCTGAAGCTGCCTTTGCGTTGTGTTGTTGCTGCTGCTCCTGCTTCTCTGCGCTGCCTCTGGAAGCTACTCTCTGTCTCTTGTTGATTCTAAACACTGGGATCAGACCATCCCCTTTGTCTAAACTCCTCTTTATGCAGCTGAAACACTTCTGAGAACTCTTAGCAAACCCTGCCCTAGAATCTCAGCTTAGCTTCAATGCTCTGCCTCTGTGTGTATTTACAAATGACCCCAAGCCTTTCCTTTATACTTTTCTCGTTGGGAAACCAACGGCCATGATCAGATCTTGAATCAATGGATAAGATTAAAAGAAAGCTTGATCCGCATGACTTAAGACAATTTCATCATATGTTTAATTTAATTAACTTTAATTATTTAATTTTCCTAAGTTTAGACTTAGGAAATACATTAAAACAATTGATTAATTAAACATCTCCCAAACCAAATGAAATTTCCCAAATCCCTTTCTGGGTCTTGTAGATCGTGTGTAGTCTCTCCACAAATTTTGGGAGCTAGAGCATATCCGATGCTACCCCCACTACACAACATCTCAACATAAGCTTCCCAAGAATGCTTGTAGAACCCTTTCTTTGAATGAGCTAGGGTTTGAGGTTTCTTTAGTTACTTCCTTCAAGATGATGAGAGGGTTAGACCCTTTTGATGATTGATGCTCTTAATGTTTCCCAGACGATCTTTTTGTGCTTCGGCCCTTGAGTATCCCTTTCTTGATGGTACGATATCCTTTTTGATGGCTTGACCTTTCGTGATACTCTGCAAGGTGCCTTTCCTTGATGAGTCACCTTAGATTTGATTCCATGTTGAGAAATCTAGGGGCAGCAGATTAGGTGATTTCTCTTACTTTGATAATTGCTTGTGATGTATTTTTACTGAAATTGATCAGCTTCTTCTTTCACTTGATTATTATTAGTGTTCCCTATCATCAAACAGCTACCAATAATAAAATCAATGAGACAATAGGACACAAGATGTAGGCTATCAGCCAGGGCCAAAACCTCTCCTCTTAAGAGGAAAACCCACAAGAATTCTTCTCTTCTTATAGAACTTCAATTGACGAATTCCAAGACCTAGATCCTTGACCAAGATTCCTCCAAGACCAAGTCAAATCTTGCCTTTTTTTTCTTTCCAAGTCAAATAAGGTCAACCCTACCTTAATACTGCAGCAACTTATTCTTCTTCCTCAACTTCAGCCTTGCAACACTAGACTGCAATATTCGGCCTCTCTTCCTGAAATTCTTGACCTCCTACAACTTTTTGGCATTTGCAACCTTTGCACATGTGATGGGATTAGGGCAATTTTAGCCCTTCTTCTCCTTCGCTTGCCTTGAGTTGATCTCCTTGTAACTTCGGCTTGCAAGAGGGATCTTCTTCTCACCTTGTTTCGACCTTCTAGAGGTGATTGTACTTTTGTTCTGTTGCAGTAAATTGTGCCCTAGTCTTTTCGCATATGTGAACAAGAATAGCCCAAAACAGTCCTTGCAAATTTCTCTTTTCTTTTCCTTGAATTCTTTTGCCCTTTGCTAGGTGTCTTCGCTCTTTTTGTGCTTCCACGAGATGCTTGAGTGAGTAACTTCAAGGGTGATCGACTAGCCTCTTATATATAGGCTTCTTGCTAATGCTTGTGGGTCATTACTTGACACTGTCTCTAGGCCGACATACCCTTTTGATAGGCTGACTTGCTTCATTGGAGGGCCGACTTGATTGTAGCACATAGACAAGGTCTTGGAGGGTCTTTTGACTCTAACTTTGACTCAGAATTTTCTTTACAATATGTAACATGCCCAAGAAGGGTCTTTCATACATGACAATGACTCTTATCACTTGTTGACTTAATGACAAGCCCTAGAAGCTCTCAATGGGAGCTTGACCTATAAAATAAATTTCCTTGAGCTTGAAACCCATGCCTCAAGAACAACAAAAATAATTTTATTCTATTTTTTACATCAATTACATGAACCATGATTACATATGTCATTATGAAGACCGAACCTAGTTACATATTTCAACAAGACCAAAACCCATTGTGGAAATATGTTTCTAGGCCTACAAGAGGGAAAGGGGGTGGAACCACTAAATTTACATGCCTCCATTGCAAAAACACTTACACAAGTTCATACACTCGTGCCAAAAAGTGGGAAAATGCCATGGGATGGAAATAAACAAATAGGAATCAAAACTTGTGGAAGTGTGTCACAACATCAAAGAGCCAAATACATATGGGAAGAGGAGGAAGCCCAATACAAATGTAAAAGATCAAAGGGTGACTTTGAACATGACACCACTAGCCCACAATCACATAGACTAAGAACTCCATCAGTATCCTCCCTTGGCAGTGGATATGGAGGCATAGGAACAGACATCCCTTTAAGGCGTAGAACCATATCAGATTTCCTTGACCAAGGGTGTAGGAATGATGTGGATGCAAAAATTTTACTAGTTTCTCTATGCATGTGGGATACCATTCAATGTTCTTCGCTCACCTTATTGGCATGAAATGGTTGGCACCATTAATGATGCCCCCAAAGGATACAAGAGCCCTGGGTATGACAAGGCTAGAACCATGGGACTTGATCATGAAAAATCAAAAATAACACATGCTTTGGGTAAAATGAAAAATTCTTGGAACGACTCTGAAGTACCCATTATATCTGATGGTTAGACAAATGTAAAAGGCAAGCCATTGAAAAGTGTTCTTGGTGTGTCTAATAGTGGTGCAGTCTTCCTTTCAACATATGATTACTCAGAAAAGTTCAAGACCACCATCAACATTACAGAACCATTACTTCAAACAAATGAAAATATTGGGCCATACAATGTCATCCAAGTCATCACTGATAAAGTTTCTAATTGTCAGGCAGCGGGTGCAATTATTGAGGATAGATACCCCAACATATTTTGGTCTAGGCGTTTGGTTCACAGAATGAACCTTTTGATGCATGATATTATTAAAAACAAACACCCTCAATGCAGACGGATTGGCAATTTGTACAAAAGAGGCAAGAGAATGATAAAATTTATTACCAATCATAGCAATACCCACGGGCTTTTCCGTAGTCCCTCAAGTTTGGAGTTGTTGAAGATTGTGAAGACTAGATTTGCTAGTTATTACCTCACCTTTAGGCGCCTTTTGAAGGTAAGAGAGTCATTGGCTAGCATGGTATCAATTCAACACTGGCAAGTATTAAAGGATAGGGCTCCAACTGCACTTGACAAGCAAAGTTTTAATGAAGTGGAAAAGACCGCTCTTGATGGTCAATTTTAGGCACGTGTGAGGGATGTTCTGCAATACACCAAGCGAATTTATAACATGATTCGGTTTGCAGATATAGATGCAGCAATGATTGGGAAGGTGTATGAGCAAATAGATAACATATTGGGGCAAATAAAAGATATTGTTCAAGAAAAAGATCCCAACTTGTATGGTATTATTCATAATTTTGTGTGTCCAAGGTGGGATAAACTTAATGTTCCACTACATGCCTTGGCGTATATCCTTACGCCAAAATATCACTCTCCATATTGGTTGGGCAAACGTGCACCTAGGGGTGGGGTTAGGGCCAAACCCCATACAAATCCAACGGTACAAAATGGGTATATGACAACATTAAACAAGTTGGTCCCTGACAGGGAGGAGTGTGCTAGATTACATCTTGAATTAGGCAAATACTTCACTAGCACTCGAGTGTTTGGTTCTTTGCAGGCAATGGAATATGGACAAATTTGATGTTGTCATATGGTGGGACACGTATGGCGGCTAGGGACTTTTGGCAAAATTTCCAAAAAAACTGCTTTCACAAGTTGTAAATACTTCCTCTGCAGAGAGGTGTTGGAACACCTATAGCTTCATTAATAATGTGAGAAGAAACAGACTAAATGAAAACCAGCAGAGAGCTTGGATTATGTGCACTACAACTTGAGGTTGTTGACACATTATTATTGTGAGCGGGCTCGTGATGATACCTCAAATGTATATTGGGACAGAAACCCAAAGGAAGATAATTTGGAGGATGGCACTCTACATCTAAAAGAATAAAACTTTTGAAAGATGATGCTGAAGCAACAACAGCAGCTATGCCACCCCCATTATCCAGTAGCAATGCTCGAGTTCCACAACATTTGCCTCTGTTTCCGCCACCTCCATCTACATCCTCACGTAGAGATCATGTGCCTTATGGTTCTTGTTTTGGACATGGTCGTCTGACGATGCGGGAGGAGACTCCCAGTATACCACCACGACCTTCTGAGAAATTATACATTTCTTGTGGCAAGAGGCCCAAGCAATAGATAATAGATATTCTTTGTTATCGTTTGGTTACTTGGTAATGGTAATGGTTACAAGTACAAGTTACAACTTTAGTGATCAACGATAATTAAATGCTATGTATTGAATTTTGAAAGCTTGAAACTTTAAGATTGACGAATCATGAGACTTGATATGTTGTATGTTACTAACTTGTGAACGTGGTTGTTGAAGATTATAACTTCTAGATGATTGATGTTATATGGTTCAATCCATGTTTTTATGTTCTTTATATCTAATTCATCTTTCTACATGCTTTTGTTGACATATATGCATCAAAATATATAATTATATAAAAATTCTCTCCTAACCAGGGAGCTTTTGAAAATGTCGCTTCCTGCTCCTGCTCCCAAGCAACCTTGGTCTAGATGACCATTATGAACAAAATAACTCTAATAATAAGGGCAAGGAATAAATCTACTTTCACTGAACTGTTCAAATCCTAGACAAGAAAAGGAGTCCTACATAACATAACAAAGTGAAACTGATGGGTTGTAGGAAGAGATGCTGTGGTGGACTTTTGACCATTTCTTGTCTGGCAGGATACTCCCATAAACTAGCAGCATGCAAGCATTTATGGCCAGGAGAATTCACACAATGGCATAGAATATCAACCAACATGAGACAAGGACTAGAGTTGGACATGTTACCCCTCAATTCTCCATAGGGTTTGCAATCTTGTTGTACGTGATTTTCCTAGAGAATTGAGGGTATTGATTGATACTTGGATATAATGGTTACGCATTGTGTCTTACATGGGAGTGACCTGACTGCAACAGCTATTGGTAAAGCCTTGTGCCTGAGCGAAATCCAGGAATGGAAGGAATATGGATGGGGTAATGACATAGTATCCTAACATCTATTAGAAGGCAGAAACTGTGCCATGTCTGACATTTGATGAAGCTATTGAGCTTGCCTATTTTGGGTGCCCGGGTTTTCCATCTACAAACCATACGGCCTGCAGCAAAGGGTGACATTCTTGTTAAGAGAAGTCAGAGGTGTTGCAGCCTGAAGGGCATGAGAATAGTGTGGACCTATTGAATCAGGTACTTTCTTAAAAATGTTTTCCTTCACTTTCAAGGCTGAAGGAGACCTTAGTGCAAACAGAAATGGTTCAAAACATATGCCTCAATTTTTTCCCAGAAAGCAAGGCCACTGTTGCAGCAGCTTTAACTCAAGCAAGATATATATAATGTGAAGATAAATTTGCAAGAAACGAAACATGTAACAACAGAGTGCCAGGACAGGAGTTTGAGTTCCAGCAAATAGTGATGACAAGAGGAAGGACCATTATGCTATCATATTTTATGTGGGATGAACCTCTTACAATACTTGGATAATACATGGACATTTGCATAGAGGTGGCTGAAGTAAATAGCGCAAATGATGGATGCCAATGTATGCTCAATTGCTGAGCTGTAAAAATGACACTCAGAAGTGGCATGTGATTTCAAGAATGGGACTGAAGGTGCTGGAAGAGCTGGAATTATTACTTCTTTGTTGGCATGCAGCTAGAAGAAGGAATACAGACCTGTAGGTTAGATGTGGATATTGTTGGAGAAGAGGCTTTAGAATTGCTGACTGTGTGCAAATCTGAGCCAAAATTACAGAGCAAGGGCACTTCGGACTTTCAAACAGATCAAGGGCAAGTATAGATGGAATTTGGACTCTTCAAGCACTGTAATTACTTGTTGGGCCGACCTACAGAGGATTGTTGAAAAGCAGCTATTTTGGAGTCTAGAGCTGATCCTAAACATAAATTTAAATGTGCAGTAAGCCTAAAGGGCTAGTTTACATATATGATTGCATGGCTAAGTAGAGAGGCCCACCATTGGAGACCTTAGCAGAGGCTTGTTTAACCATTTGGAGCCCCTCTGATGACACACATGTCCACATTGAGGAGAATTTTTTTCTTTTTGGCCCCAGAGGGTGACTTCTGTATTTGGTGAGCTTTTGAAGCTTGTTATACCTGCCTTGGAGCCCTTACTTTCACCATATGAATGATAAGGTTGGGTTTCCACTTGCACATATTGTGGAGGAGTTGTTTCTAGCCATTGGAAAATTCCTTGAGGGTTAAGTATATGGCTTCTTGGAGACCCTTGTTTGAGTTGTAGTCATTTGATGTTCAATTACCCACTTTCAAGGATACTTGGAAAATTGTGCATGGTTGAAGGGCCTTTGGAGGCTAGATGTTGTGCCAACAAGACCCTTTCCCCCTTCATTTACAAAGATTGGTTACTCTATAAGGGCCTATGCCCCTTTATTGCTGTACATGTGGCATGAATGCCCCTAAACTCCTGTAATTTAGATTAATTAATTGTATAAGAGGGCCTTTTACCCCTCCTTGGGCTAGAATAGGGGATTTTAGTCTATAAATTTAATATTACATTGAGAGGGAAGTTGAGTACCTCCTGGATGAATAGATAGAGATGCACTTCCTCTCATTTTCTCATGGATGTAGTTGAGGAGAAATCCCTTAGCAAGTCTGAAATTTCTGAAATTTTCTCTTAATTCTTAATTTCAGCTATGGAGGAATAAGTAGAGTGATCTTTTGGGAGATTTTGTTGATTTGGATGGTTCTCTTTTCTTGATGGATATTGGTGGATCTTGATGGGAAAGACTTGTTAATGTGGATAGACTTCTTTTCATGGATGATTATTGGTGAATTTCGATGGATGCATGATAAAATTGAGTAAGTTATCCCTCTACAATCTTGTAACTTGTTGATGAAAAAGGGTTATTAAATATTCACCTAATTTTACTGGTATTTTTATCTCTTTACCCTCCTTGGGCAAAATTTTTATGAAGTTCTTTTGAGGTGACCTTGGTTAAGCTCCCTCCCTTATTTATCCTTGATAATTGCAAGACGCCTAGCCCAAGCCAGGTACACTAGTTAGCCTGCCCTGGTCCTTGAAGCTAGATCTGCTCCAAGCCTCTTTGGATGTCTCATCAAGCTAAGGCCTAAGCTAAGCTCGCTCCCTTATCCCATCTTTGAAAATTGAAGGACACTGGGGCTAGAGGCCTAAGGGACATAGGCTAGTCTCCCTTGGTTCTTTGAACCTGCATCCATTTCATTTCTCTACAATTGTGCTGCTCCTTGACTCCATATGCCCCCAAAAATATATTTGCAAGCTAAGGGACTGATCTTATATCCTCCATCACTCCTTTTCCTTGTAGGTCAATCAAATTGTTCTGCTAGGGTTTCTCTCCTGGTGATTCCTTAGTTGTGTGTGTTTGGGGATCCTTTCCCTTTGAACTCAAACCTCCAAATTTCCCAAAAAACCCTAACAATCCTATCTTTCACCCTAAACCCTAAATTGTGCAATCCTTTGAATGGCAGTATTAAAAGTAGAAGCCTTATGGGGCTCCTGAGTTGGTTTGAACGGGCCATTGGATCCCTAAGATCTACTAAAAAGAACCCCCTTGAGCTGGAGACAGCTGGCTAGAACCGAGAAGAGGGTCGATAAGGTGACAGTGCCCCCCTCTGAGGTGTAGTGCGTGTCGCACTTGAGTTTTTGGGCTTTATGTCAAGAAGTGTGAGATTTTCTGATAGGACAGACATTGAGTTATGGTCATTTAGGGATCAAGCCTAGAAGGAATGTTATAATCACCTGCTGTCTATGCTCGTGAAGATATACATTATAGTCACTTCAAGGGAAGAAGAAAGGCTAATGCGGAGGATAGACTCTCAATGGAGAGAATTGGGGTTCCATATCCTCTTCCAAGGGAGCTGGTAGTAGTACCAAAGACGATAAAATTGAGAGATAACATTGTTTACAAAATAATTTTCTACGTGCAATCTGCAATATGTAGCTTTCGCTGCATAAGAAGTTGCTAACTTATGATGTTCTAAACAGGAAAGGCTTTACTGGATGCTCTCTTTTTGTTTTATGCATAAATGAGGAGAAGAACGCAGTCCACTCTTCGTGAAATTTGCATTATGTAGCTTTTGCTGCATAAGAAGTTGCTAACTTATGACGTTCTAAACAGGAAAGGCTTTACTGGATGCTCTCTTTGTGTTTTATGCATAAATGAGGAAGAGAATGCAATCCACCTCTTCGTGCAATGCAAACATGTGAGAGAAACTTTGGCAATGGTGGCTTGGGACCTTGTGATGGACACAAGCTTGTTCTGGGCTAAGATGACGTTTATCCCTTTGGCTTCAGAGTTAAGAAAGTTTGCAAACTAACTGACAATTTCTTCCCAAGTTTCCTTCCCATTGTATGAATAACAAAGAATAAAGCAGTACTTGAAGAAGAACTGCCTCAACTGGAATAGCAAATGCCAATGTTTGGCTTATTCATGGAGTTTATCTTATGTTCAGTGAGAATAAGTCTGCAAGTAAAGAAGACTAGGGCAACAAGAAGTGCAATTGTTATATCCCTTTGATTACTTCCAGCATTTAAGGGAGTGCCAACCAAACCCCAAGGTGATGAATCCAATGGCACATGAAATCCTGGAAAGGGTTCATAGATTACACTTTGACGAAACTCCAAGAAAGGGTCCCAGTACCATGGGAGCCATAGGTCATTTGGTCTGCAGAAAGAGCAAAAATTTCACTGTTATAGAAGGCTTCGGGTAGATGATGAATTTATGTTATAATAAATTTATTTTTACAATAAATATATAAAGGGAATTCCACTGCACCTGTGCACACTCGAGGTGCTAGCTGAAGAGGCAAAAGAGCTTAAGCAGGAGCTAAAAGAGAACAGAACACACATTTCTCTGGGATAAGAATAAGGTGATTGATGCTAATGCCAAGATGATGATTTATCATCAACTAGAAAAAATGTTCGTTGATTAGTGGAATTCTTAGTTGGTTTTTGTAGCAGCTTTTCTTCTTTTGTATGTGTCTAGTTATCTTTGGCAACTATATATGTCTAATTTGGACAGACGTAGACACTCAGAGTTACCTTGGTCATACAAGGCTCTTAAGTTAGATATGGAATAAAATCACACAAAGAATAGACAATATTGAACTAAGTGCAAAGAGATCAAACATAAAAGAGAGTTACCTGAGAGACCGATGGATAACTTGAGGCTGCCTGAGTAGCTGCAGCATGGAGGGACGGTCCAGAACCAGCCATTAAAAGTGAAACAGGAGTCTCTTTGCCTAATGCTTGTGCAGCTGCTATAGCATTCATTGATGATTCTTTGATGTAACCACCTTCATGTTCAGCCAAAATCAATGTCCTTAACTGCACAAAGATTAGGCTATCAGCATTAGAATCAACCAAAAATACCTTAGCTCAAACTTCAAACTTCAAACATAATTTAAATAATCGACTATCATAACAATGTGATGGACAATATTTTTTTTTGTAAGCTTGGCAGGACTACATCTTCATCATGTCCAATATATCACCCCGATCGGGGTGGAGAATTGAACCAGTGACTTCACAACAAGGAGTGCCTTAACAAAGCACCCGATCACCGTCTATCCAAGACCCCATGGACGTGATGGACAATATTTGAGAAGGCTTATGACAGAATAAATAATTTTGAAAATCAAAACAGAGTATCAACCATTTCAATAATACTTCACTGCAAAGTATACTTGGCATGCTTCAAATATATAAAATAAGAAAAAGATGGAAGACAATTGTCATGTCCAAATAGATAATCCAACAATAAAGCATCGAATCACCTCAAGTCAAACAAGATATATCCCTAACTTCTGGATTCACTCCAACTGGACTAAGCGAAATCTCCAATATTGGGCAAAGTGACAGATTATATATATTGGTATGGGCATATTTCAATTTTGAAATCTATGTAATATGTTAAGAGTTAAGTGTATTATAATGATCATATGATTTAATATTAGGAGTTTAATATGTATTGTGTTGTAATAAAGTGACTTAAGATGATTAGGTCATGTCATAAATAAAGTTAAGTAAGATTAGATAAGATTAGATTAAAGCTTAATTAATAAAACGGTTGTACATGACCATGGTATGGGAGACTGTCTCCCATATATGTATTGACATCACCATTGTCCCCCCCAAGTTCTTATCAGGAGCACTGCATTTTTTCGCTAAATGTGTTCCAGTATCTGAGTAGATCTCATGCATGTTTTGAGATTAAAGCTTATTAAAACTTAATTAATAAATGGGTGTACATGACCATGGTATGGGAGACTGTCTCCCATATATGTATTGACATCACCATTGTCCCCCCCAAGTTCTTATCAGGTGCACTGCATTTTTTCGCTAAATTTGTTCCAGTATCTGAGCAGATCTCATGCATGTTTTGAGATGATGTTAGAGCCCTTGCTTCCATGATCAGTTGTGACATCACAAGGATTCTATTATGTATCTTGATAAGCCAAAAGTTGTGATCATGCATCTTATGTAATGTTACTAGACCATTCTTAGTGATCTATGTAAAAAATTAAAATACTTATTTCATCTAGGTGGTTTCTCTAGACCCTTTTCGTATTTCATGGCCAATCTTCTTAGTCC
Source organism: Pinus albicaulis (assembly GCA_034641835.2). NCBI lineage: Eukaryota > Viridiplantae > Streptophyta > Pinopsida > Pinales > Pinaceae > Pinus > Pinus albicaulis. The sequence goes on along the minus strand of CM076572.1, from coordinate 1,272,949,301 downwards.
CCATTTCAAGGTAGTCACTGCCCTTATGGCTCATACCAATCATCTCTGAAAGGTCATGTATGGCCGAATTGGATGCGCGGGGATCTTGAAATGGATCTATTAAGGCACGTGACTTAGGAAACCCATAGGTTTTTTCACTTTATCATTATGTAAAAGTTGTGCTAATGTATTGTTAAGGTTATCATACCTAGAAAGCACACTTCCTTTAGCCTAAACATGGATCTGTCTATGTATTTGTCACACCTTGGACTAGTTGATTGTCTACCTAGCACTTTTGTGTCTTATGACATATATTTGGCACTTGAGATCATTTAAAACCACCTCATGAGGTGTCTCTACATATTTTTATGCATTGAGAACTTGGACAGATCCTCTCTCCAATGCCTTGAGCCATCTTGAATGATTCTTCATGCACATGGGCTTGTCACACCATGCCACATCATCTTTCAAGGATTGCTCCACCTTATCTTCAAGTTTGGAGGCACTTGTCACATTTCTAGAGGACGTCTCCACCCTGGAGATTGTTGCCACCTAATCCACAGCTTTGGCTTACGTGGAAGAAATCTTTAATCCACTAAGTGTGGCCTTGGGGGCCAGTCTTGAATCGAGTTGCTGTCACTCAATCTCAACTCCTCTGTATAGGCCAACTCCTAGCGAAGCCAAGGGGGTAGTCCCTCAAACAACTAAGGCTAACTAAGCTATAGTAAACAAGAAAAATAGTTCTAGGAGATAATTAAAATACACAAGAGTGCGCTAACCACAAGCATACAATATGAATGATCAAATGACAGAAATTAAATAACGAAATAGATCAGTGCCAAAAGTAAATACTTGTTTCTTTGAAAGTAAACATGCTTGAAAATAAATCCAGAAATGAAATTGTAACCCAATGTTGTATGATGTAGAAATGTTTCGTAGAGTGCTCTTAGTATTTTTCTATTAAATTGATTTCACTTGGAATTATTAGTTAATTTGAGTGCACAATGGAAATTCGGGTACGTGACCCAGGTGATTGCAAGAAAAGAAAATTAATCTAATGTGTATTTCCTCTTTAACCTTTATCCTTCGAATGGGGCAGAGAAGGATTCCAGCAGATCCAACAGGAGGAAGCTTCGCTTCAATGAGTACTCCTGTGATTACACAGGTCGATAATTGCAAGGAGATCCAACAAGAGGAGGCTAGCTCACTCTCCTGATTTCACAAGTCAACAATTTATTTTCCCCCAAACTTACAATAGTGGTTTTCCCTAATTAAACTGAACCAACCGAAAAGCCCTCTTTGGTCATGTGCAAGAATCAAGCTAGGCTTGCAATGGCAGAGAGCATACTAGGACTTGAAAGGGAGATGTTCGTTACTTTTGCAAAAAGGAAATTTAATCCAAGAACATAAATTGAAATCTAATCTATTGAATAAAATAAAACTACTCTAATGTTTTGTGGTGCAAGGTTAATTTAAGCAAAATGAAAGCACACCATGAAAATGAGACAAAGACACAAGAGGCTCCCTGTTGGGTAAGGGGGAATAGGATTCCTAAGAGACTCTCCTAGCTCCCTCAAGATTACAATGAATATATGGTGATGGGTACTTCTTGTGAATAAAGGGAAATGGCGGTTTTCAAAGTTACAATGGTTGAAATAATCACTTTTTTTACAAAAGGGAATATTACAGGTTCCTTCTGAGTGCTTGAATGGTCCAATTTGTCAAGAATAAAGCAGCGCCTCCCCTTGTATTTTCACGGGCCTGCTAGAAAACAGAAAGAAAAAGTAGTGAAAGATGCCCCAAAGACACTTGGGAACACCTGCAATTGTTAGTAGATAATACTCAAAAATTTCCAAGTGAAAATCAAGAATGAAAGAGACAAATTTCTACTCTAGGCAACCAAGGAAAAACCAAACTAACTTGGCTTTTCTTGGCTAATTTTTTACTGTTGTTAGGACAGCAACAAGATTAGCCTTCAAAATGCTAGATTTATCAATGAAAGTTTATAAAACTGAACCAAGTAGTTTTGAGCAATTTTTTAGAGAACTTGAGTAGTAAAAGAAGAGAGAGAGATTGGGGTCTTCAAAGCAATTGGAGACACTTGGTGTTTGGTGGGAATTTGCTTCTTATGATGTTGAAGAATGATAGAGACTCCAACCAAGGAGGAACCAACCTTCAAACTTGAGGCACCTGCAACTTCTTAAGATCTTGCCAACATATTAGTTAAGATAGGTGAAGCTTTGCATACGGAAATTGAATAAACATTGAAATCAAACTAGAAGCATATGTGAATTTCAATTCCAAAATACCAAATTATCAAAAAGACAAACAAACAACCAAGATTATTTGTCTTTTCATATGGGCAGCAAAGCCCCTATAAGGCCTATAATAACAGTTCAAAGCAAATGCAATATAAACAATTATGCCTCCAATAGGATCCAAGCAACCACACAAATCAACACACCATGTAGCCTCCAATGCCTTTTATTATTCACAAATGACAAAACAATACAATAGCAGCAGAGCTTCCCCAAGAGTTCCCACTCTTCCACACACTAGCTCGCACAAGAGGCAAGAGCTTCAATTTATAGAAAATAAGGAAGGAGATCCCAAGAAGGAGAATGATGATTCCAAAGATCCCAAAGAAAGGGTGTGAGTTCTCAAGAGAGGCACACGTATCACCTCAAGGCATGGGTAGGTCCAAAGGAGAGCATGCATAGGCCAAGTGTGGGAGTCCAAGGGAAAGAGTATGAGTTCAAGAGGAGTGATGCCTATTACTGCTCAATCTAGCAAGGGTCAATCTAACAATGGGACAAAGACCCATTGTCACCTCAGTCAATGTCCACTACTCTTTACGGACTTTCACCAATGGGAGGAGTCTCAGTATATGGGAAATCACTAAGAATGATATATCAATGATGGAAAGATAGTGATTTCAAGAGCCTATTCATAGGAGAGACTCAGATGATAGAGCTTACTTGCTTAAGAAGCAAGGCATATGGCTCTCCAAGAAAGGCCTAAATGGAAGCCTAGACCTAAGATTCCTAGGAGAAGAGGGTTTCTAAGGTGATCCTTGTGAAATTAGAGTGATAAAGAGTGTGGGACCACAAAGAAGCCCAAGTGGACCCAAACAAGGTCAAGGCCTTAGGGTGAAACTTCAGACAAAAAGTCTGGACCAAGTAAGGAAGGAGAAGAGGTTCAAAGAATTTAGAATTAACTTGAGTTTTTGATGCAATGATCCTTAATGAAGCCACTAACCAAGGAAAACTAGGGTTGAAATTGGAGTTGGGGCTAGGGCATATGCTATCTCGAGATCTAGCCACGAGATTTCGTTGAAACCTAGAGGTCACCTAGAGAAAACGTTAGTGTAGAAGTGGACAACTCGCACTTGAAAAGCAGCTCCTTAATGCAATTTGCACTAGGCCCTAGAAGACCTCTAGGGTTAGGGCTTGGAAAAGAGGAGAGGAGGTGAAAAAGATATTCATTTAGGTGATCACCAAGGATTGATCAGTGCCTAGTTTATTGGGAGAATGGAGTCAATGTGCCTTTCAACTTATGGAATTCTTTTGCCCAATCAAGGAGTCTTCTAGCAACTTCGTCCTAGAGGCAACAACTAGGTTACCAAAAGATTTTATACTTCTTGTTGCAGCAATTTGCTGACTTCTCAAGGAAATTATAGCAATAATGTAACCCTAGGAACATTCATTCACTATACCCAAACATGTAACATATGCAATACCCTCACAAAAATCAAAATTTGACTAATTCGCATGAAAATTAGGGCAGAATTTCAGATTTCTTGAGCAAAAATTCCATACATTATACATGTATACAAGAGAGCAAGATAAACCATGAAAAAACACTTACAAGTATAGTGAGTATATCCAGTCATCAAAGAGAGACAAAATTGAAGCTCCAAGACCAGAAAAATATCCAAATGTCAAAATGCATCAATGTTCATCCAATTCGTCCTCCAATAGCTATAGTGATATTCTCAAGAAGAGATAAAGATACAAATTCATGTGATGATCTGAATCAATTGATCCTCTCATTTATATATATCATCCTCTAAAGGTTCGATTTGCCTAATTAGGCCTAATGATGCCCCAACTAATAAAATAATGTACAAAATAACATTACTTGGTGACAAGCCCACCAAGATAGCTTCATAACATGATAATAAGCCTCTAAAAAAGGCCAAAATGATAGATACAATAGGACGAAGGGCCATTGTAAGGCCAAATGGAGTCCAATATGTGCCAAAATGAGTGGACGGGCTCCAACTATAGTGATAAAAGGGGTGGCCCCTTGATCTCCAAGCAAATGACATGTGGTACTCTGAAGTGGCTGTGGAGGCACAAAAACATCCTCATGGGTCTCCAAGTGGATCGAACAAGCCTGTAACCCATCTGTAAGGGTTGGAACAATTACGCAAGCCCTCCCTTTATTTCCCATGGTGAAACACAACCTCATCTGGGCCCTGGATCAACTGCCAAGTGTGTGGTGCAAGTGTGTAGCCGGTTGGGCAAGGTGGTCCAAGTGCATCATCATCACCAAATAGGTGGAACACGAGCGAGCAATGGATGGTATTGAAGGATCCCGTGTCGTGGATGTCTGCCTATCTGCTATAGTGGAGGCCCATGTCTCTCAACACACACCCTACAAATGCCAATATGACCCTTTGGAGGGCCTGGACCACGTATAGGGAGACCAAACCCCAAGATGAAGACCCACCTGTAATCATCCATAAGATCCAATGCATCTCCTCACCTTCAAGTAAGAAAAATCATCAGTGTAATTGAGTAAATGAGCTTACAAATCATGGAACCAAGTGGAAACTTCGTAGTGGCATGCCCTTCCATAGTGGGCTTTACAGTGTACAAGTGACTCCAGGTTCAAGAAGGAGGTTAACCAATGACCCTATTAGGTGGTTTCAACCTCTAAGGGAATGAAAGGTCCATGATACATCCCTCAAGTGGCAGGTGTCATGTGATATAATGATGGAACAAAATGGGGGCATCAAGGTAAGCTCAGTGTTACACGGGGTCTCGCCCCCCCACCTAGGGGTCTAGATTCCTCGCCCCCTCGCGCTCCGGGGTCTTGGGGACTTCTAGGGGACATTTCCCTCACGCCCCCTCATGCCCCCACACACCCACTTTCACGCCCCCTCACACCCCCCTTCACGCCCCCTCACGTCCCCTCACCGCCCCTTTTAGTTTATGGTTTCGTGTTAAAAGTTGATGTGCCACTTAGCATATTTGAGAATCCAAGTGATTCTGATTCAGATGGTGACATGGTTGATCCTGATATATTCGTGCAGAAGTTGGATACAGAGACTAGTGGGGCATTAACTTGAGCATTTATGCTCATTTATCATTATGATGATATCATTTGATATTCATATGTTATGTTTTATGTTTTATGTTTTATGTTTTAGACATAACTTATTTGCGTTGAAGTTTTATGTTTCAGACTTGAGTTGTAAACTTCATTTTAAACTCTATTTTGAATCTTGATATAATATGTCATATGATATCTTAAACTTTATTTTCATTGTACATTGTTAGTAGTTACATTAATGATTATATAGTTACAAACTTACAAACTTACATGCATGATTGTATGATGTATGTTTTAACTTTTAAATTTTTTTGTTTCAATTATATGATTCATCATTCATCGATTTGTAATTTTATCATTTATGATTTATCTTTTATGATGCAAGTGTATGATGACTGTATATACATTCCTTGCAAAAATATAGTTACATTATAAATATTAAATTTTATAATTTTTATGACCCCGACGTCCCCCCACGTTTCCTAAAAATTGGTAGGGAGCTTTTGCATAGGCCGCTCCCGCGCTCCCTCGCCCCCTCGCTCCCAGGGGCTTGGTGGAACATTGGGTAAGCTCCATGCCACATGCCACATTACAAGGGTAGCTATGATAAGGGAAGCCCACACTTGGGTATATAGACGTAGGAGGGAGCAATCGTGGTACATGAGTCACCCCAGCCTTTGTTTTTCCACCCTTCTTCAGATGCCTATTGCCTTTTATTGATTTTTCTCTTTTTATAACTACTCAGGTCTCCAGGGGATGAGAGCATGATGGGACTAATATAGCAGTGAATACTCCTTTAAGGTTGGGTAGTTCATCGCCCATCAAGAATTGGGACCATCATGGGTTCCTTAATGATGTAGGGGGGCAACATGAGGGGCCCTTAGAACCAGGGTTATGACCAATGATGATAGGGGTAGAACTCATGATGGCTTTTGCCCACGTGCTAAATTTGTATGTCCTGGCCATCTTTTGCATTTTATGGTATGTTTCCTGTTGAGACTGGCCAAATTATGCTTTTTACTTTCTTTTTAACGCAATCTACCTTCAGGGCATCATTCCAGGCCCAACCCAAAGTGTGGACAAGGGGAGAGGGAGGCTAAATCATTGTGGACCCAATGGACAAATGTGGACCCGAATGGGAAATGTGTGAAAAGGGATTATAATGAGCAGAGGGGAGTGATGTATGTGGTGTCAGGAAGTGAGACCACGCAACCAAAATCGGATTTCCCATGTAGTGACACAGGCTAGTAAGCCAATAAAGGAGATCGCAAGGACTAGTATACAAGGTTAAAAACCAAATTGGACAAGGAGACGAGCACAAACGAAGCCCATCATTTCCGCCGAATCCCCCCACTAATCCATGCCTAGAAGTGTCCATAATAAGTAAGCAAAAATACATAACTACAAAATGAAAGCCATACCTTCGGGGTTGGAAGGCCCACCTTCAAACATACGATCCTAACAGATGGGCGAGGAATCATAATGGATGGCTCAAGTGGCAGAGATGGTGGCACATCGAACTATCTGATGGTTACAAGGGGTTGCTAGCTGCCAATTAAGGACCATCTAGGAGAAAAATTTCTCCTATGGGTGTCACCCACAAGTGGTGGGTAACATCTAGCTCCAACTAGGACATGAGCTCTCAGTAGAGTGCACAAACATACTCGAACAGGTAGGTCTTGAGAGCACCAGCAATCTCTTGGGACCATAGACCTATTACCTGCACATCAAAGACTAAGCACACGAAGCAGCATCTTTTTGTGGTGTCTTATGATCACCCATGCTTAACATTAGGCCATAAAATCAACAAGAAATAAAATTTATTCTAAATGCAATTTTAATCTAAATGCAGCTAATCTAGCAGGATAAAATAACATGATGTTAGTTCTAATGTGAAAAAGAGCATGAAATGCATCCTACTCTAACATGCATATGATACAATGTCAAGTATCAAGGAAGGGGGTGATGTGACTTAACTTGACCAATTGCGGCCAAAGTTTGTCGTCAAGTTTAGCAATGTAATAATAATCCTCACCGACCTTCCCATGAATCTTGACAGGAATGGGATTTTTGTCAACCAACACAACATCCCCAACCTTGAACTCCCTTTTAGGCTGCCACTTCTTGTTTTGCTTTTGATTTGGCCTTTTAAAGATGCGGACCTCTTGAGAGGGAAGGATAGGGGATAGTTTCTCTGCCTCGGGAATCTTGTAATATATAATTGGACCCAGTTTTACCACATGAGTTGGGTACAAAGGCTTTCTATAAAGGATGAAAGGGGTTGCATCGAATTGTGGAATGGTGACATATGATAGATCCATTTGAAGTTGACCACCTATGGTGGCACCCCATTTCCTAGATAATAACATGCCCCATACATCAAGTATATCTATGACCACAACATCCATGAGCAGTGATATGTTAGGATTCATAGATAAACACCTTGAGATCCTTAATGAGGCCTTCTACTTCAACGGGTTTGGAGTTGAAACCACATACGCTTTTGTACCTCCGGGTAGTGCTAAGACTTAGCTGCTTCATGACTTTTAATGGCATGATACATACAATTATGTAATAGGAGGTCATTGATAGCTAAAGTGAGTAAGGATGGTTCGTGCCCTGGGTTTGTACTAGAGAGATGTACATTTTGCAATGTGATAGGTGTGTCCTTTTCTTCTTCAAATCCTAATGCTTTCTTGGCTTTCCATTGTTGATGTGGGAGTTTAACCAGCTCTTTTAGGGGAACTTGCATGGTCATATTTCCTATAGCAGCACCTACATCAATATAAAGCTTGACCTCCTTACCTTTGGAATTGCCTTTAGGTTCGCCCTTGGGAGGATCCTTTTGGGTTTTGTTCTTCTTAGAAGGATTGTTCTTTGAAGGCTCTTTGGAAGGAGGTTCTTTGGGAGGAAATTCTTTCATGTTAGGTTCCTTTGAGCTAGTGGGGGTTTCTTTGTTCTTTCGTCAATATTGAACACCTTTAAATCTCCCATTATCATCGGCATTAAGGATTGGCTCATCCTTTTCCTTTTTGAGAGTCACTTCACTAATTGAAGGATGATCGTATGTGCCACCAAGCATAATGTTGAAGGCATGGGAATCTACAATATTAGCTTGCTCATTACTTTCCTCATCTTCACTTTCTTCTTCATCACTTTGCTCACTCTCGGAGGATGATTCTTGTTCCACAACATTAGTTGGGGCTAATGTGTTAAGGACTTGGGAAGAATTTTGTTTGCCTTCATCATTAACTTTCCTAGGAAAAGGCTTGTTTTTGGGAATAAAGCTCGACTTTTGAGCCTTTTCATGGGCAATGAGGTTGTTCATGCAGAGCCTATCCCTTGAGTTCATTTCCTCATATAGCTTATCAAGCTTCTTAAGGACCACCACGAGGGTTTCCTCATTTTGGTCTTTGGGCTTATTCTTCTTAGCTTCAACCTTGGCTTTAGGACACTCATCTACATCCATTTTCGAAATTCTCACGCTTTGCTCAACTTCCATAACAATCTCATCAGCCTCAGCAAGGGTCTTTAATTTCTTATCTTTCAATGCATATGTTAGATGACCAACCACAACCTTAATGAATTTGACAAGGATATTTGCATCGGGAGGCTTAAGGTTGTCAAGGATGTCTCTAACTACCTTGTCAAATTTTTGGATGAACTCCTATATATCTTCCCTTCCCCTACATATATGGTAAAAATTTTCTATGTTAAAAGTTCTTTGGGCATCAGATGGCCATCTCTTCATAAAAGCATCTTCAAATTCGTCAGAGTCCCCTATACTTCCCAGAGGGAGACTAAGGTACCATTCCCTAACTTGTCCTTCAAAGGATAAAGCAAATAGCATCATGATCTTGTCCTTGTCATCAATGAATCTAGGGAAGATCATCCAATAGATGTCTTCAACGTGATCATGAGCACTTTTGGTTGCATCTCCTTTGAATTTTGGTAACGAATCATTATATTTTTCAGGCAAAGGTTGAGGATTGTCACTCAAATTCAAAGGCCCAAAGACACTAGCCAGGTGCCTCTTGCTTCTTGGGACTTTGGTTTGTTTTTTATTTTGGTTGACATTGGAAGTGGTTGCCATGTCAGGAGTTGATTCACCAACCCTTTCAAATTCAGGGAGAAGGCTAGTTCTAACAGGTCATGGAGTTTGTTCTCCCCTTCTTGCAGTAGCCCTAGTCAAAGGAGGATTGTTGTCACCTTCAAGCAAAATAGGGGATTGGACAATGAATGGAGTCGCCAGAGGAATCTTTGAAATGTCGTCAATGAATAAATTCCTCAATTATTCAAAAGGGAGGCAGACTTGCTTCCTTCCCCAGCAACAGTACCAAAAATGTTATCACTAAATCTAACAAGGGTCCTAGGAGGGGTTCCAAAGGGATAACCACTAGACCGAGTGGCAACAATGGGACAAAGACCCACTGTCACCTCAGTCAATGTCCACTGCTCTTTACGTACTTTCATTGATGAGAGGAGTCTGGATATATGGGAAATCACTAAGAATGATATATCAATGAAGGAAAGATAGTGATTTCAAGAGCCTACTCATAGGAGAGACTCAAACGATAGAGCTTACTTGCTTAAGAAGCAAGGCATATGGCTATCCACGAAAGACCTAAAGGGAAGCCTAGACCTAGGGATGAGGGATACTCTTTGATAAGGGAGGCCCTAGACCTAAGATCCCTAGGAGAAGAGGGTTTCTAAGGTGATCCTTGTGAAATTAGAGTGATAAAGAGTGTGGGACCACAAAAGCCCAAGTGGACCCAAACAAGGTCAAGGGCTTAGGGTGAAACATCAAACAAAAGGTCTTGACCAAGTAAGGAAGGAGAAGAGGATCAAAGAAATTAGATTTAACTTGAGTTTTTGATGCAATGATCCTTAATGAAGCCACTAACCAAGGAAAACTAGGGTCGAAATCGGAGTTGGGGCTAGCACATAGGATATCTCGAGATCTAGCAATGGGATTTCGTTGAAACTTGAGGAGAACCTAGAGAAAACCCTAGCGCAGTAGTGGACCAACTCGCACCTGAAAAGGAGCTCCATAATGCAATTCGCACTAGGCCCTAGAAGACCTCTAGGATCAGGGTTTGGGAAAGAGGAGAGGAGGTGAAAAAGATATTCGTTTCGATGATCACCAAGGATTGATCGGTGCCTAGTCTATTGGGAGAATGGAGTCAATGTGCTTTTCAAATTATGGACTTTTTTTTACCTAAACAAGGAGCCTTCTAGCAACTTCGCATGGCCCTAGAGGCAGCAACTAGGTTACCAAAAGATTTTATACTTCCTGTTGCGGCAATTTGATGACTTCTCAAGGAAATTATGGAAATAATGTAACCCTAGGAACATTCATTCACCATACCCAAACATGCAACATAAGCATTACCCTCACAAAAATCAAAATTTGACTAATTCGCATGAAAATTAGGGCAGAATTTCAGATTTCATGAGCGAAAATTCCATACATTATACATGTATACAAGGCAGAAAGATAAACCATGAAAAAGGACTTACAAGTATAGTGAGCATATCCAATCATCAAAGAGAGACAAAGTCGAAGCTCCAAGACCAAGAAAAGATATCCAAATGTCAAAATGCATCAATGTTCATCCAACTCGTCCTCCAATAGCTAGAGCGAAATTCTCAAGAAGAGATAAAGATACAAATCCAAGTGACGATCTAAATCAAATGATCCTCTCATCTATATATATCATCCTTTAAGGGCTTGATTTGCCTAATTAGGCCTAATGAGACCCCAACTAATAAAATAATGTACAAAATAACATTACTTGGTGACAAGCCCACAAAGATAGCTTCATAACATGAAAATAAGCCTCAAAAGAAGGTCAAAATGATAGATACAATAGGTTGAAGGGTCATTGAAAGGCCAACTGGAGTCCAATATGTGCCAAAATGTGGAAGGGCTCCAACTATAGCAATAAAGGGGGTGGCCCCTTGATCTCCAAGCAAATGACCTATGGTGCTCCCAAGTGAATGTGGGGGCACAAAAACATCCTCATGGGTCTCCAAGTGGATTGAACAAGCATGTATCCCATCTGTAAGGGTTGGAACAATGATACAAGCCCTCCCTTTGTCTCCCATGGTGAGACACAACCTCATCTGGGCCCTTGATCAACTGCCAAGTGTGTGGTGCAAGTGTGTAACCTGCTGGGCAAGGTGGTCCAGGTGCATCATCATCATCATCAAATAGGTGGAGCACGAGCGAGCAATGGATGGTATTGAAGGATCCCATGTTGTGGCTATCTGCTCTCTGTTATTGTAATATCCCCAAAGGGAAATAACCAGTAATAAACAGAAATATGCCAGACAGATATAGAAAGTACAATGCTGAACCAGATCACTGAATAATGACACATAGAATTCCAGAAAACTGAGCCATTTTATTAATCTGAAAGTACATAGAGAGGAGTACAAGAAAATCAGAGTAGTGCACCTATCCTTGCCCTAGGCAAGTAGAGACCCTCTCAATCAGAATAATGGCTGCAACAAGGACAGCGTAATGAACTGAAGATCTGGAAAATGGTTGATCTCAAGCTGCAAACCCTCACCAGAAGAAAACGCTGCCTCTGCTAGTGACAGCGCAGAAATAAGTGAGGCACAACTCACCCCAACCTCCTGACAGATAGATCAGCTGCTGAATGCTAGGAAAAACGTTGTTGAGCCCTATCACACAAGCCTGCTCCTCAGATCAGCGTCCTACCTGGTGGATCTGCCTCCTGAATGCTCAGATCTGATAGATCTGAAGCCTCCAATCAGATCTGCGTCCTATCCCTCCTGATCTGCGTCCTCCTATATCAGATCTGCTACCAAACCTTCAGATCTATGCTGGATCTGACAATATCTCTTCAGATCTGCAGCCTCTAAGGCTGGATCTGATGTTATCTATTCAGATCTGGACTAGATCTGTCAATATCTCCTCAGATCTGCAATCTCCCAAGCTGGATCTGGTGCTATACCTTCAGATCTGCAACATACAAAACTAGATCTGCAATTATCTGCTCAGATCTATCCTCTCCAAGGCTGGATCTATCAATATGCCTTCAGATCTGCAACCCTCTCTTCAGAAATGGACAGCGTCCTCACTTCCCAGACTGATCAGCGTTCTTCCTCCTCCTAGACAGCGTTTTCTCTGCTCAGATCTGGACTGCGTCCTCCCTGGAACAGCGTCCTCACTTTCCTGAATGGATCAGCGTCCTCTCTCCTGATGAGACAGCGTCCTTCCTTCTCTGAACTGCGCAGCCACAAGAGGGCTTCTCCCTCTCCAGATTTGCACCAGAATCTGCTGCTACTCTGCTACTGAAACTGAAAGATGTACTCAGAACAAACCTTACTAGGGCGAGCACTCGAAGTCCCCCGAAGCTAAGGGTGAAACTAGAACCTTACCAGGGCAGGCACTCGAAGTCCCCCGAGGCTAAGGGTGAGATCTCCGACCGGAGACACTCGTGCACTAAACAGTGCTGCAGACCGACTAAACAACCGGCGTGCTGAAGCAGACAGAAGTCCGGCTATCAATAATAATATCAAATCATGAATGATCCAAATGAGGTGAGAACCTCTCCTTTTATAATGCCAAACTCCCTCCAAAACTTAACTCTCCTCTGACCTGCGCAGTTTACCTTGGGTCAGCCTGATGCCTCCCCCATCATACTCATGTGGACCCCCAAGGCCCCCTCTCTAAGTTACAACGTCCATCTACTAGGAAAAGAACACTTTATTATAAAGTGAGGTAACTAAAGTGAGGTGACCCCTCTTATTTCTCACTTTATTTATTATTTCTAGCTAAAGCGGCAAAATAAAGCAAAAATGCAATATTCCAATTAGCAAAGCTAATTGGGAATATTACAGTTATAATGGAGGCCCATGGCTCTCAATGCACACCCTACAAATGCCAATATTACCCTCTGGAGGGCTTGGACCCCGTATAGGGAGACCATACCCCAAGATGAAGACCCACCTGTAATCCTGCATAGATCTAATGTGTCTCCTCACCCTAAAGTATGACAAATCATTAGTTTAATTGACTAAATGAACTTACAAATCATGGAACCAGGTGGACACTTCATAGTGACACCCCCTTTATAGTGGGATTTAGAGTGTACAGGTGTCTCCAGGTTCAAGGAGGTTAACCAATGACCCTATTAGGTGGTTTCAACCTCGAAGGGAGTGACAGGTACATGGTACATCCCTCAAGTGGAAGGTGTCATGTGATATAATGATGGAACGAAATGGGGGCATCAGGGGAAGGCTCCAAGCCACATGCCATAGTACAAGGGTAGTTATGATAAGGGAAGCCCACACTTGGGTATATAGATGTAAGAAGGGGCAATCACGATACATGAGTCACCCTGGCCTTTGTTTTTCCACCCTTCTTCATATGCATTTTGCCTTTTATTGATTTTTTTTCTTTTTATAACTACTCAGGCAAGGTTGCGGGGGAGCAACTCCCCCCCAAACACGCTCCCAGAGCGCGCTCCTGAAATCGCTCCTGCAGGGAGCGAATTTCAAGAGCGACCTCGGGAGCGAAATTTTCACTCCCTAGCCTTTTTTGCAATTATTTTTTGGCAAAAACATTTCAAATGCAATTGTTTTTCAAAGAAACAATAGTTTTTTAGTGGGCCAACCTAATGATCAAGCCTATGGCCCTAGTATTGATATGCGATTCATGGTAATGTTAAATTCTTTAAGTAAAAGTGACCATGAAATGACTCAGGATGTTTGAGAGTGGTTCTGACCTCATTGGATTTCATATAGAGATAGTAGAATTTTAGATCTCATTCAAAATTCAATAGACTTGTCAGTTTTTCAGAATTTCAGGATTGGGGGGATTGCAATGTTTCCATTGGATTTTGTCATGTATTAGGGTATGGAATTTGTATTTAATCAAGAGCACCAATCCCACTATGTACCTTGGTGTTAGTGACATTAGTTGTCGAACTCCTCTATCATGACCCTACTAAAAATGTACCCATCACTCAAACAAAATCTTGACATGACATGCTATGTTTTTTCTATCTTATGTTAATGCTTACAGGGTGATATTAATGACAAAGATTCCTATATAGATGCAGAGGTAATGACAAGATACCTCTGGATATTAATGCTTAGAGGGTGATATTAATGAAAAAGATCCTGATTTTCCAACGAGACTAAAAAATTAGACATTTCTCATGGCAGCAAGAGGCCCAAGCATTAGCAATAGATAATATATTTACTTGTATTTTCTAGTTTAGTAGTTTTTATAACTGTTGACTCTTTCATATTTATTATGATATTTTTTGTAAACAATATATAACAATTTAAGTTTGAAGTGATGCATCGTGAAAGTTGAAAGTTGTTTCATTTCATTTCATTTTCTAACATTTCATTTCATGTTAGATATTCTTTGTTGTAATGGTTACACTTAGCTTACAAGTACAACTTTGGTGATCAATGATGATAAATGTTATATATTGAAATTTGAAAGCTTGAAACTTTAAAATTGACGAATCACGAGACTCAATATGTTGTATGTTACTAACCTGTAGACGTGGTTGATGAAGATTATAACTTCTAAATGATTGATGTTATATGGTTCAATATATGTTTTTATGTTTTTTATATCTAATTCATCATTCTACATGCTTTTGTTGACATATAAGCATCAAAATATATAAAAATATATATTATATAAAAATTTGTTACCTGATTCACTACCGAACCGAGAGCTTCTGAAAATGTCGCTCCCGCTCCCGCTCCCAAGTAACCTTGTGCTCAGGGCTCCAAGGGATGAAAGCATTATGTCAATGATATAGCAGTGAATAACCCTTTAAGTTTGGGCAGTTCATCACCCATCAGGGACAATCATGGGTTCCTTAATGATGTAGGGGGCCAATATGAGGGGCCCTTAGAACCAAGGTGATGGCCAATGATGATAGGGGTAGAACTCATGATGGCTTTTGCCCACATGCTAAATTTGTCTGCCCCGGCCATCTTTTGCATTTTATGGTATGTTTCCTATTGAGAGTGGCCAAATTATGCCTTTTATTTTCTTTTTAGTTCCATCAACCTTTGGGGCATCGTTCTAGGCCCAACCCAAAGTGTGGACAAGGGGAGGGGGAGGCTAACTCCTTATGGACCCAATGGACAAATGTGGAACCAGATGGGAAATGTGTGAAAAAGGGTTATAATGAGCGGAGGGGAGTGATGTAGGTGTGGTGTCAAGAAGCAGAACCACACAACCAAAATTCGTATTTCCCATGTAGTGGCACTCCTAAGGCTAGTAGACAATAAAGGAGATCCCACGGGACCAGTATACAAGGTTAACCACCAAAATTGGACAAGGAGACAAGAGCACAGTCCAAGCCCATTATTTCCGCTGAATCCCCCCACTAATCCATTCCCATAGGTGTCCATAATAAGTAAGCAAAAATACCCAACTACATAATGAAAGTCATACCTTCGGGTTTGGAAGGCCCACCTTCAAACATACGATCATAACAAATGGGCGAGGAATCATAATGGCTGGCTTAGTTGGCATAGATGGTGGCACATCAAACTATCTGGTGGCTACAAGGGGTTGTTGGCTACCGGCTGAGGACCATCTAGAAGAAAAAATTCTCCTATGGGTGTCACCCACAGGTGGTGGGTAACAATGCTCATTCAACTCATACTCACTTGAGCCAACTCACACTTGAGACAACTCAGCCCCCACTTATTAATCAACTCGCACTCACTTGAGACAAACTCGACTTGCTAACTCAGCCTCCTTATTGAGATAAATGGCCCTTCACTTAGCCTTCAACTCATCAATTAACGCACTCTCAAGTGATTACTCAACTCCTATTTAGTGGTTGAGACCCTCAATTCGACTAAAAATTTTACTCGCTTTTTGAGTAAAAGTGATTTTTCCCAAGGAAAAATTAATATTTTCCATCCAAAAGTCGGTACTAAGGTAATGTTGGTACTCTGGGCATGAAAAACGAGTACCTACATGCCGTATGATTCTTCCTAGTACCACTTTTTTATTTGTTACATAAATTTCAATTAAAAATTATCGTTTTGTGGGAAATTTTTAATTATTAAAAAATCCTAGAAAAACTAAATGCAATTCCGCGAGACTGGAGATAATGCCTAGCATGGTAATATACATTGACCCTAAACCTAGAAAACACAATCAAGGCCCAGTTATTAAGCCACACTCTAGCTTTGGAGGATGTGAGTGAAAAACCCAATTAATTATTTTCACTAAAAAGCAAAAATAATTAATTAACTAAAAAAACAATCTTAAGCAACTCCCTTAGTAACTAGGTCACAAGGAGCTAACTTTTTTCACATAAGTTCATCATGCTAGTAACATTTTTTTACAACTTCCCCATGGGCTACCGAAATTGCATAGAGAAAAAGAGAGAAGAGGGGAAGAAGAAGGGGCAAAATTGCACTGTGTGACTTCTGGTCTTGAAAAATTGACAGGTGCCTTATCCAACTTGATGATTCTTCCTCCTTTATTTGCTAGGGACAACTAAGCATGTGACGGCCCTCAGTTATTTCTCCACCATTGTAAACAATGTAAATATTTTGGAAAACAAAAATGTGTTGAGTCAAGGGAGACTAATTGCAAAGCTGAGGGGGATTATTTGCTTGGGATTTCTCTTGTTTTGTTACAACCATGGAGGTTGACAAGTGTGCAAGAAGGGGATTGAAGTATTTAATTTCTAGTAGTAAATGAGTAACAAAAAAAAAATACTCCTTTGTGGTATCATGCAAGAAAACCAGAATAGCCAATTAATGGCAACATTGAAAATGTAGCAAGCAAGGTATTTTGGCTTGTGCCTTAGCTAGCGAAGACCTCGAATTGTCCTCATCAGTTAGACTTCAGTTAGGATGAGTTATTACGAGAATAATCATCAAGTCAGCAAGTGTAGAGTTGGAGCTCCAATTAAAGAGGAGTCTTCATTAGTTTGACTACAGAATGAGGTGGCAGTTACAGTTCAGTTAGAGCGAGTTAGTCTCCAGTGTTGATTGGAGAGAGAATGAGTTAAGAGCTTCAGTGCTGATTGGAAAAAGGATGAGAAGAACTCTCAGTTAACTCGTCAATCAGAACTCGAGTTCTTAATTTGAACTAGGCCTCCTTGCATGTTCGGGGCTTGTAAAGGAAAGACGAAAGCACAACGATTAATCATTGTTTTGCGCCCAAGGTTGTAAGACAAAGCAGCTCACAAGTTTGTGTGAAGAGTCTTGATTGTGGAGAGCGCAGAGAACTTGTTTCCTAAGAAATTGGAGGAACAAGTGTGCAAGTATTTAGGAGTTGGTTGTGCGCAAGAGGAGTTGGGGTCCAAAGAAATAGGGCCTGAAGTGCGCTAAAAAATAGGAGATCAATGCAAGGAATAAGACGGCCATGTGCGCAAGGAAGGAAAAGCAAAATTGAGCATGGAAGAAGGGTTTGCAGAGCAAGTCAAGGAGGTAGCAGAGGATTGGTAGCGAGCTAGAGTGCTGAGATCAAGTAGTGATCAAGGCCAGACGAGATCAACCATATCAACTGAGATTTGTGAGTAAAGCATAATGCTTTCTCAAGAGAGACAGAATGCTTTGTAATACATTCAATTGCTCCAAGACAATCAATAAAATACCACATTTGTTGAAAATGTAACTAGTGTCGGTCTTCATAATGTAATTCAAATGTACTATTGATATATTTATTATATTAATTTATTCATTATTATTATTTTATTTCTAGTCAAAGCATGTTCTTCATGCTCATATGGTTTATTAAATCAAAGAAATTTTATTATAAATGTAATTGAGTCAAAATCCCATTTGGACTTCTTGTGAGAGAAAGAAAATTATTTTATCTTGAGTCAAAAGAGTCAAAATGCCCTCCATGGGCCAAGTCGGCCTAAAGAGGCAGTTATTCAACCTCCTGGATATGTATATATACAAAACAGTTCGACCTCATTCACTTACCAAAATCATCACTTCAATTTACGTTCAAGAATAAGAAGAAAATCAATGAAATTCAAAGGAGTGAGAGAGAGAGAGCATATTGAAAGGAGAGAGATATTCGAGTTTTTTGTCCTAAATTTTGCTCACAAGTGCAGAGGTTCTGAAATTTCTATGGTTGTTACAGGGTCGAATTTCGTCCATATACTACAAGTCTGAATTTTATGTACTTTGACCAAATTCAGAAGGATTTGAACAACGTTGACTTTTGTTGACTTTGACTTGTTGAGGAGCCTTGGAAGAGGGCTAACTTGGGGCATTTGTGGAAGTATTGGTCTTGGTCTTGGGTCTTGGATATCTCACTTTGATCTAATTTTATAAGAAGAGGATCTTTTTGGGTTTTCTCCCTTGTGAGGTTTTGCCCTGCCTTAGAACCTACATATTTATGTTCTTTGTCTCTTGTGATCTTCATGTTTTGTATATTTTTGGTAATTGCTTGATGAAGAGAACATAAGAAAAGAAATTAAAAACCAACAAACATTCACAAGTAATTATCCAATTAAGAGAAATCAACCCTAATCTACAAGCATCTTGATTTCTCAACAACATCAAGCAAGCAGGTTTTCCCTGTTGGGTTTCCTGAGAAAACAAGTATGTAAATATTGTGTGCATGTGTTGTTATCTGAGTTTTTATTCCGCTACTTATAAGTTGTTACGAGACTCAATATCTCGGTGAAAGTAAACTAGTTTTCATTTTGCAGTTATTCATCCAAGTAGTTGCATAGTTTCATGGAAATTTAACATGGTATCAGAGAAGAGATCAATATAAAGACCAACACCAGATTGACCAGTTAGAGGATAGCTCAGATCAAGCAGAAAGCTTGTGCTAGAATTTGAAAAGCAAGGCAGTTCTTTGGATAGTAGATAGCATTCTAAGGACTAAGGGTAGATCACAGTTTAGAGGGAGCCTTGAACTTCTCCTCATGGAAGGAGTGGATATCAGTGGTGTTGGAAGATAATGGGGTGCTAGAATTTGTGGCAAATCAAATAAATCCACCTCAAGATGCCCAACAGTTGATCCAGCATAACAAAAATGACACCAAGGTGAGGAGAATCATTCATAAGGGGGTCAGAGACCATATTATCCCGCATCTCCATGGGAAGAAGACAACATATGAGATGTCTAAAGCCATATTACATTTGTATTAGAGTTCCAGTGATGCCAGGAAGCCTACTCTCAAGAAGCTAAGAAGTATCCAGATGAGCAAAGGAGAGCCCATCATCACGTATTTGTCTAAGTTCACTCGGGTTCGGGATGAGCTAGGTGGAGTGGCCGTGACTAAAGCAAACAATGACCTTGTCAGTCTTGCACTTCAAGGACTTCATAAGTCTTGGTATACTTTCCAAGATGCAATAAGTGGCGGAGAGAATATTCCCAGTTGGGAAAGACTATGGAGTGACTGCGTTCAAAAAGAGATCCGAAGAGGGACGAGAGTTGGGAGATCAACTCCGACATAGGACGAGGAGAACTTTGCCTTGGCAGGCAAAGGTAGCAAAGCTAAGGTGTTAAATTTAGATAACCATGGCGTTTTATGCTTGATGCAATTTTACTTCGATCTTTCTTAGGCCCAATACAAAATAGCAATCACATAAGCATGAAAGTAAAATGTTGATAGAACACAATAATAGATCAACAGAAGACAAACCAATAATATAGATCAGATTTACAATTCCTTTTGTCTAGCAAAGACATGAGATATTGTGTGTTACAACAGTCAACAGGATGCTTCAGCCAGCAAAGACTTTCTCAGTCAGCCAATTAGATACTTCAATCCCCTTTCTAGCAATGATCAAGGCCAACCAAGGTCAACCCAAAGTCAACGCAGAAAATTCAACGCGGGACAGCAACAGAAAGTCAACGTTGTAGATTAGGGCTTCGGTCAAACAGCTTTGTTTTCCTCGATTTTAGTGCCCAACAGTACGGCCTCTCAGAATCAGAATTTTGGCAGAGTTTTGAGGTCAAACGACCAAGGGTTGACCACGGTCAATGCTGGTCAACACTACAGCAACAAGCCCTAAACAGATCCGCAGAAAAAAACTCCTCTAGCTCCGCACGTGTGAAGGGAAGAGGCCTCCAAAGGCTAACGAACATATAAGATCACAATGAGAGATGTGTGATGAGTTGATGATGAAAATGTCCTCCAAGTCTCTCCAATTTATATCCATCAGTGATGGTGTGTGACACATCTATTAGGCATGTGAGCCTACATTACAAATCTGGTCGACCTTGCACGTGTGGAAAATAAATTCAAAAAATATGTTCTTCTCATCCAAACAAGATGATCTTTAGATCAATCTTGCACCTCTCCGAAAGAGGAATCGAAAAAAAATATGACCATCATCATATGAGCAGTGCAACATGGAGTTTGGACCTAGTTGCCCAAAATTAACATAAGGGCAAAAAGGGCCAAGGAGAGGTCGAGTCCAGTCAGAAGGGCGAGAAGAAGAAGAAGGATCTGAGAAATATTAGGTGCTTCCATTGCCATGAGTTCGAACACTATACCACTAAGTGTCCCAACCAGAAGAAGGAATTCAATAAGGATCATATGGCTGCCACAGTTGAGGTAGATGTGTTTTCTGCTTAGTTCGAGAAAGATTTCTCATTGATAGCTTGCATGGCAAGCTCAACAGACAATAGTGTATGGTATATTGATTCAGAAGCATCCTTCCACATGACTGGGAACAAGAAGTATTTCAACCACCTAAAGGAGAAGGACATGCAGTTTCAGATTGGGCTAAGAGATGATGGCAAGTACTCAAATGGGGGAGTTGGTACTGTCAGGTAGCTCTCTCCATCTCAGAGATGTCCTCTATGTTTCAGGCCTAACGCAGAACCTTGTTTCAGAAGCTACCCTGAAGGACAAGGGTTATGATGTCATCTTCAACAGAGGTAAGGCTTAATTCCAACACTTAACTTCTGGGTGTAAGAAGCAAATAGATGTAAGGAAGAAGAATTTGTACCTGCTACATGTTGAACCAGGCACAACCTTGAGCAGCAAGGCAAGAAGTACACAGAGTAGAGACATGAGGACTGAGGAGAGCAGAGCTCTAAGGGAGTCCTTAGAGTGAGAGCAAGATAGAGCTCCCAAGAAGGAGCCTCAGTCAATATCACAGTTTGAGTCTTGGCTAGTTGGTAAGTGGGCCGACCAACAGGATGAGAAGGAGAAGAGACCAAGGCGAGTGGAGACAACCACTCAGTGAATGACTCCCACTACAGTGAAAATATAGCCAGGTGGGAAGACGAATTGTTTAGGGGGGATCAGGAGAGAGTCGGATCTCCCAATCCCACATTCAAGCAGAGTAAACAACCACAGAGATACACGGGATACATGGCACTTATGACTAAGGTGATAGACTCAAATCATAGGAGCGTGGTTGGAAGGAACAAGTCTTTGGATCATATTCTGCAACAAGATACCGGGAAGTCTTCTAGTTCAAAGGGAGTAGTTGCAACAGCGAATAATGTGGTGGTGTTGAAGACAACTCCAGATGGAAGAGGTTCTTCCAGAAGTACCTTCCTCACTAAGCAGGAGTGTTGAAAATGTAGAGAGCAAGGTCTTTTGGCTTATGACTTAGCCAATGAAGACCTCAAAATGTCCTCATGAGTTAGACTTCAATTAGGATGAGTCATTTCCAGTTTACTAGAATAATCATCAAGCTAGAATACGTAGATTTGGAGCTCCAGTTAAATAGGAGTATTCATCAGTTTGACTACAGAACTAGGTGGTAGTTACAGCTCAGTTAGAGCAAGTTAGTCTCCATTGTTGATTGGAGAGAGAACGAGTTTAGAACTCCAGTGTTGATAGGAAGAAGGATGAGAACTCTCAGTTAACTCGTCAATCAAGAACTCGAGTTCTAAATTTGAATTGGGCCTCCTTGCATGTTTGAATTGGGCCCATAAAGAGGAGGACGAAGGCACAAAGAAATCAATTGTTTTGTGCACAAAGGTTTGTGTGTGAGACAAGACAGCTCATGAGTTTGTAAGAGGAGCCTTAATTGTGGAGAGTGCAGGAATTGTTTCCCAAAAAATAGGAGGAACATGTGCACAAGGATTTAGGAGTTAGTTGTGCGTAGAGAAGAGGATTTGGGGTCCTAAGAAATAGGAGGCTGAAGTGCGCTAAGATATAGGGCACAAGTGTGCTAGAAAATATGACCTGAAGAGCGCTAGGAAATAGGAGACCTGAATAAGGAATAAGGCTGCCTAGTACACAAGGAAGGAGGAGCAAAATTGAGCAACAAGGCAGGTTTTTCAGAACAAGTCAAGGAGGTAGCAAAGGATTGGTTCCGAGCTACAGGGCAAAGACCAAGCAATGATCAAGGCCAGCCGAGATCAACCATATCAGCTGGGATTTGTGAGTAAAGCAGAACGCTTTCTCAAGATTGTTTTGTAATAGATTCAATTTCTCCAGACAATCAATAAAATACCACATCAAGCAAGCAGGTTTTCCATGTTGGGCTTCCTGAGAAAACATGTGTCTCAATATTATGTGCATGTGTTTTTATTCCACTGCTTATAAGTTGTTAAGAGACTTTGTATCTTGGTGAAAGTAAACTAGTTTTCAGTTTTCAGATAGTCATCTAAGTAGTTGCAGAGTTTCATGGAAATTTAACACTCCTATGAATTGAAATGAATATATCACTGTAGGGTTGCAGCCTGGTATAAGTGTGCAATACGTAGATTTAACTTTGGAATCTGTTTCAGGTATGCCTACAAAATTTTATTGTACACAGCGTTCTTACCCTTAAAACAGTAGAGTACAATACTATTTGCTCACAAAAGCAAGCCTATTTGCTCACAAAAGAAAGCCTATTTGCTCACAAAGTTGAATTAAACCTCAATCTTAAATTAACCCTCTACCTGGGGTAGACTAGGGATCAAAATTCAGCTATTGCATGTGTACCTGAAGATATATGGGACGCGGAGCACAAGATAGTTACAGATTGAAGAAATATTCAATATATATAGTGGAAAACCCACCCAACACTTGTCATAGAAAGCCAAAACCAGCAAACCCTAACTCATATTGTATAGCCAACGGCCATTGTCCTTGTCTGCAATCTCATAACAGCTGTTCTATTGTCTGTCTTTTCTCATTTGAGAATCCATGGAAGCTTTTGAGTTATTTATGGTACATCAGATCCAATTGAAGTAGCTGTATGTTTCTTGCCACGGCCTTCATCACTGCGAAGGGTACAAGGGAGATAATAATTTGATTATTGTTACTAATCTAATTTGTTTTCTCATGCTTGACTGCTGAAGTTGGACTGTGTTTTCTCATAAGATGCTGCGACTTGATTTACAAAGAGACCAATGCAAGTTATGAGTGTTTAAATTGTTGTCCTGTCTGTAAATCATAATTGATGTTTGCCTATGGAGCTGTAATCTCATTATAACTCTCAGAAGAGCCCATTAATACATGGGACAATAGAAAATGTCATTCTCAGTTCTTGTCGATAAACTTTTAGTATTTTTTACTATTTGAGCCCATTACTATGATTTCTGAGCCTATTACACTTGAAATTCGTATGCTCATGTGCATAGGCCTAGCTCAGCCAGAAAATGCCAAAACTCTGTTGATGTTTACATTTATTGTCGACAGAAATACTTGAAAATGAATTAATCTCATGAAATGCCATAACCACAGGGTATGCCATACATGGCTGTGCCAAGGCACAAAGAATGCAAGCCATGTCACCCTGGTTAGTGTACTGTCTTTTGGAAGCCACGCAAGTTAGTGGGTGAGGGCTATCACAACTTCAATTGCATAAATGGATATTATAATGAGAGGCCTACAATGGAACACACATTTGTAAGATTGACATGATTCGGATGAAGCAAAAGATTTTGTTAATAAGATGCCAATAAAAACCAGATGCTGCTGTGTGGAATTGCTTGCTTGGTGCCTGTAGAATGCATAATAATCTAGATTCAGGATATGGTATGAGACATGACCAGTAATTCCCTTGTACATTCTTGCACTTCCCATTCAGTATTCTTACCTATTTGAGATGAAGCATATGATGAATAGGTTCTGACACTTTACAAGGCAGAAGAGGACTGTTGACGTTACCACAGCAGTGAACTGGCATTAAAGCAGCATGCCATGTGGGTGCCACGTGGCATGTCAAGGTGACATCGTTGAGCTAAATAAGAAAACTTTAAGACATCAAAAATTTTAGCGCTATGATGTTGTTTGTTTTTAGTTTTTTTTTTTTTTTTGAACAAAAAAAAATTGAAACTTTCAAATTCCATTCTCATAACAATACATTGGGAATCGGGTTAACACAGTAAATACACCTCCTTATTGTGGTCAATAAGGGGGTGTGTTACAAAGCAGGTAATAGAGATCACATCACTGGAATCTGGAGTTTTTCCTTGGCACATGTGAGTTGTTTTGACTCTCCTAGACTTGGGGGAGGTGGTTAGCATGAACTTGAGAGGTTGTTACACCTTGGAGGACTCATACATAACTATTTGATGCTATCTTGGATGAGCCATCCCCACTTGGACCACCCATGTGCCACACATGTGGCCTAGATCCCTCTCTATCCCAGTCATTTGCTCATTCTTGGATCAATCTAGCTTTGAGGAGGTTGTTGAGGTAGTTATCTTGTCTTGAGGAGGATGATCAACCCCCATTTAACCTCTTCTTTCTGCTTCTGGGTGGCATGTCCTCCCTCTTTGGAGAATCTTGCACATGTGGCACAACTACTTTGTTAGTTTATATATTTTTTACCTTGTCCTCATAGTTAGAGGATAAGTCTTTTTATGACCTCCTACGCTAGATCTAAGGAGAAAATTATTACTGTAATAGGAGGGTTGTTGAGCCTTCTCCCTATATAAGAGGCTCCCACTCCTAACATTCCTTCTTGTTGATTGGCATATTTGAGAATACATTGTTGAATATCTTTTTGCGGCAATTTGGTGTTGATTTGAGTTCTTCTCCCTTAGTTCTCCTTTTTCTGCTTCAACATTGGATGTGGATGTCAAGTCTACTACATAGGTTAGCAAATTGATACATTTGTAGGGTAAAATATACCACTTAGAAGGAACATTGCATGTGAGGTAGCCCCTCCCCTTTTTAATTTTGTTAGTTTAATAGTTGTTTATCGGTTCCTTACTCTATATATCCTCTAGGAATTTTAGCAAGGTAATTGGTTTCAATTACTAGATCAAAGTTGACATGCTAATTAAAATTAAACTTTCTAGGACGCCTTCCTTGTAGGTCTTGGTTTCTATTTCATGCTTGGGCAAGAAATGTTGTCCATCTGATGCACAAATCAAGGAACAATGGTGATTCAAACAACTAAAGGACTATCATGATCGTCTATGTTACTGCTCAATCTAGCAAGGGTTCCAAAGGGGCGACTACTAGACCAAGTGGCAATGATGGGACAAAGACCCATTGTCACCTCAGTCAATGTCCCCTGCTCTTCACGGACTTTCACCGATGGGAGGAGTCTCAGTATTAAGGAAATCACTATGAACGGTATATCAATGATCTAGTGACAGTGATTTAAAGAGCCTTTTCAAAGGAGAGACTCAGATAATAGGGATTACTTGCTTTAGAAGCAAGATGTATGGCTCTCCAAGAAGGGCTAAAGGGAAACCTTGACCTAGGGTTGAGAAGTATTCCTTGAAAAAAGGGATTCCCCAGACCTAAAGTCTCCTATAATAGAGGGTTCCTAAAATGATTCTTGTAAAATTAGAGTGATAAGCTTAGTTACTCATGGATTAGTGGGGGACAACACTACCATGTGTCAGAGTTTGTCCCCCACTTTGTTCCCCACTTAACTCAATTGTTGCACAATTAAGCTTGGTTGTCAGTTCACAACCAATACATCAGCGGTTTAAAGTCATACGCAGACCTGCTTTTTGAGTTCCACGCAAGTGATATAGAGACAGTATTTTGGGACTGTTACATGGTAATTTGGGGCTGCATATTTCATGGGATATTGCTCCCACTTACTTCCACTCTTCTCAGATATGTTTCTCGAGAGAATATGTACAAGAGATTTGAGGATATTTGATGAACAGTCAAGGTGTAACTCGCTGCCACCTTCAGCAATTGACATCAATTTTCATCAATCAACTCAGCCACTTGGAATTTGACTTGCTAGCATTGGGATCTTCACCCTTCCACTTGTCTTTTGGTTTCTCCATTGGGATTTGCTCCCATAGTTCTATTTAAATGAGCCTTGGACTCTCATTTTGTATTCTCGGAACTTGCTATTGTGCTTGCGGAAGCGCTTCTACTTTGTATACATTCAAATATTGATAAAGACTTTTGGGTTTCATTCATGAGAAGTTCTTCCTTCTGTCGAGAAATCAATACTTATAGGAATTAGTGTTTGATTCCTCTTTCTTGATAATTACTTGTGAATTATGTTGGCTCCTTTGACTTCTTTATTACTTTATCTTTCATCAAGCAATTACCAAATTATATGTATATGAAGACCACAAGAAAAAAGAGACACAAGATGTAGGCGCTCAGCCAAGGCAAAACCCCTACAAGGGGAAAACCCAATCAAAACTCTTCCTTCAGTGATTCAAATCAAGATGAAACACTTCCAGACTTCTTAGACCTAGACAAAGACCTCCTCCAACCACCAAGTCAGCCCTTCCCTTCAATAGATGATCCCTGACAAAATCTCCAAGTGACAGCTCCGCAATAGCAGCTCCAGTCCAAAATTTCGGCCCCCCAGTAGCAGAACTTCGACCCCCAGCAACAGAATTTTGGCCCCAGCATCTGCCCAGAAACTTCGCACATGTGAGAGATAGATAGCCTAGAAACTCGAATTAGGTCTTCCCAGCAAATTTCGTCCTTCTACAACTACTTCACTCTCTTTTTTGCCTTTCTTCCTTGAAGATTGAACTTGTTGAGTGAAATGCCCCAAATAGGTCAAATTGCCTCTCTTTATATAGCCTTTCTACTGGGTCGAACTGCCCTAATGTAGGTCGACTTCATGGGGACTGGGCCGACTTGGTGTGGAGGTGACAAATAACCTTTTTGACTCAAAAATAATTATTTTTACATGATACAAAAGCCCAAAAAGGGTCTAATAAAAATGATAATGACTCTAATGACTCAAGACAAAACCTAGAAGCCTTCAATGGAGGCTTTGGCCTAGAAAATAATGACCCAAGCATGAAACCCATGCTTTAATAAGTCATTTTCTTTAATAATAAAATTTCTTTTGACAAGTACAGTTATGAAGGCTGAAACTCGTTACATTCTTCAACACCTTCTTGGATCATGGTATGATCTTGTGTTTATTTTCCTTCAATATGTGCTAATTATTTTATGTTCCCATATACTTTTTGAAGATGTTTTGATATAAAGCTATCTTGCATCGATACATGATTTAGAAATTGTGGTCTAGATTTAGATAGTCCTAATAGAAATCTCTATGGCTCCTTTTCATTGCATATTTTTTAAATCTATATGTGGAACTAATCTTTTGATTGAGTTTTGTAGAAAGGAAATTCCTAGTTGGATCAATGATCAAGCGTGAGGGGAAGTCTTTGGAGAGACCAACACACTCTTGATATGCTCTTGAAGGAACTCACATTTGTTCTTTGAGCCTCATAGTTAAATCTAGCACATTGTATTGCAGGGGTGCTAGCCATAGCTTGTATACAAGCCAAGTTATTTTTCAAACTTAAATCAATTTTCTTAAATCTTGTGCTTCATTGTTTCAAATTTGTTATTTAAGAGTTTGATGATGGCTAAGCAAAGAGGAGAGTTATCTCACACTCTTTAGCTTAGCCCTTGTGAATTAGATTGTACATGTACGTTTCATTTTGTTGAATTTCCACTAATATTTGACTTGTCTTGCAACCCTTGTTTGAAGTGTTTGCTAACTCCTTCTGCGGCAGATTTGAGGAGCAAGTGCTTGAGACTATTGACAATTTTTTTGTAGGAGCTTTGACCATGAGTTAGCAGCCCCAAATCAACAAAGTCATGAGCCTTTTGGAGAGTAAACTTCGCATAGCCAAGTTTCATTTGAGAACATCTCTTTTCCTTGACAAGGTTGTGGGTTAGTGGAGGTGTAACCTCTCTCCCTTGGCGTTAATTGTAACATTTTTTATGGCTGCTTTGTTGATGGAAAAGTATCAATGATATTTTCAGATTTGAGGAGACCTCATTTGTGATCACATTTGCCAAGTATTGCTCATTTTCTAGGAGGAGATTTAGCTCTTATAGTTCACACTTTCGTAAAGTCTCCCCTTGCTTCATTGGCAGCCCTTTTGAGAGGCTCTTACTCATTGTAACATCACTAATAATAAAGATTTATTTTTTGTGAGGAAGCTTGGGAATTATCCCATGGCATCCCGCCTCCTTATTTAGAAGGAGGACTTCTTTCTTGGGTGGATTGATTTTCTTAGCTTAGTTTCTAACTTACTTGCATGTTTTTGCTCTTGTTAATCTAATCTAACTTGTGCATGATTTAAATCATAATTTCAACACATAGCACTCACAACTTCTTAGCTTTGCAATCAAACTTGCTATTTCATTTGCTAGATCTCTTGTGTTGGGCAATTTACTTTCATGGTTGTTTGAGCTACAACATTTACAAATATTTTGAGCAACACATTTTATTTGCTACAACATAGCACAAACAAGCATTTCACTTTGGCAAATTTGATTGGTCTAATTTCCTTTAATTAGCATTTGCTTCATATGTTTTGTTGATATACACTTCACTATTTTTATGACAACTTGTGCTTGAATGTCATCTTAATCACATTGCTCATTGGTATATCCTTTTGAAGCATTTTCATTTCCTCGGAGCAAATTTGCAAAGTTGACATCTACTTATTTTTGGGCAACTTGTGAAGCTTATATTCACATGCAATTTACTTTTACAAAGCTTGAGTTGATTTTCATTTATTGTTCCCATTAAGAGACATTGAATACATTGAAAATTTTTCTCTCATTAACACTCTCTTGGGAAACAATAACATTTAAGCATTTCATTTAGGCATTCTAGTTTAGACTTGCACGTTTAAAACTTACCTTCAAGCATAAGCTTGGTTGTATAGACATAATCGGACAAAAATTTCCTCGAAAAATTCTTCCATTTGGTACGGAGTATGGTAAAGCGTGTGACCTTGCAGTTATGAAGGTGGCTTTGTCCCCTTGTAAGAACGACGACACACATGATTTGTAAGGATTAGGGAAAGGGTATCGTTAACGACGGACTTAGTGCCTCCTCGGCCCCTCTTCCTTGCAAGTCACCCCAACCTTTACCCCTTGGTAAGAACTTGAAGAGAGAATCTCTCGCTTTAGAATAGACATATAGATTAAAATTAACCAAGATAATTGCATCTCACATTAGCTAGTTCGCATATCATTCTAATTCACTCACTTTAGAGCACTTTTAATTTCCTTGCAAATTTATTTATCTCATGTACTTGTTATGCTGGATGGCCTCATTGTCCATTGAAGCTATCATCTCTTGTTGTTGAGTACTTCCTTTAGCAAGTGCAACATTACTTATATTTTGCAAGTAATACTTTGGATCCATTGAATCTCATTTGCAAGTTCAAGTTGTCTTTCCTTCAAAGTAGCATTTTGCAAATAGTGTGGACTTTCATCTTACCATCTTTACTTTACTTGCCAAATTGCGACCACAGGTATTTGATGTTTATGCTTATGATTATGGAATGATATCATCTTTTACTTGAACATTTCTTAACAAGTACAACATTCAATTTGTATCTTGCAAGTGATATTTCATATTTCATCTAACATTGTTCTCTTTTGCAGGACTACTTGTCATTTTACCTTGAATGTCCATTTGAGCAAGTATTTATTATTTCATTTGAGCAATTATATACAAGGCACTAGTTTACATTCTTATCTCTTGGATGTTGCATTGATTGTCATTGAATACACATCTTTATATTGCTCACAAACTTGCTCATATCTTGAAGTAGTTCCACTAAACTTAGTTTCCTAGAAACTCACATTTCATTTAACCTTCATTAGGGACCACCCCCCTTAGCTTTAACTAGGAGAGAGATTTAACAGATAGAGTTAGGAATAGGTGATAGCCCCTTCTCTTAGTTTGCCACCAAGTCACACCTTATGGGATTGAGGATTTTTCCTACACTAACCTAGGTGTGCAAACGCGGCGGCAATACCTCAGTATTATGAAGAAGCTAAAGGTAAACTAGAATGGGAAAGATCCATGCAAGTATAAATTAGAATATGATGCACTGATAAAAATCAGACTTGGTTGTTAGAAGATTTGTCTGTTGATAAAACCTAAGCAAATTGGTATATAAGGTCAAGTATAAAGCAGATGAGACACTTGAAGAGCATAAAGCAAGGCTGGTCCCAAAGGGATTTAATCAGAAAGAAGGGGTTGATAACATATTCGCCCCAACTACGAAGATGACCACAATCAGGTTAGTTCTAGTTTTTATTGCACAATTTGGCTAGAATATTTATCAAATGCATGTTAGAATTGCTTTCCTCAAAAGTGACTAAAGCTATGTCACGACTCACAAGGTTCACTGAACTTCAACCTTGAGGTTTGAGATTCAGCAAACCTATAAAAAATTGTCAGATTTGATTAGGTTTGTTGAACCTCCTGGCCAAACCTCGAGAGCAAAACTTAAGTCGAATTCAAACTTGAACGCAAACCTAAAGGCAGATTTGGGATTTTTATTAGTTTTTTCATTTTTTATAAATTATAAAATAAAATAAAATAGAATCTGCTAAACATAGAGTGTTAAATTTGGACAACTAGGTCCAAACTCCATGACTTTACATAGAGCCATTAACTTAGAATCCTCTGCACCTTTTTGTTCACTCCTCACTCAACTGACCCACCTCAATTGCTCATGCCGTTGGCCCTTTCCAGTGCTACCAACCCTCAATCCTACTAACCAGAGCCCTTAGCCATGCAACCACTCAATGCCAACTTTAATATTGACCCTCTGCTCAATGCAAATTTGACATTCCATCACTACTACCAAACAGAGCATGTACCTACTTGGTCAATGTCCCACAACCCACAAAGACTTCATTTGTCACAACCTAGGAACCTACTGTCATTGTTATAGCCAACCTCTTGGGGATTTGCCATGGCCCATAGCTCAAGTCGTAGCCTATAGCTTGTGTCAGCCTACAACTCACATTGGAGCCTCTAGCATGTGCCATTTCCCACGAGATTTGTATCCATGGACCAATCACCACTGTAGTCTGACTTTATAGACTGTATCCAAGCAACCAAGCCTCAATGAGATTTTAAAGTTTATAGACAAACTATATGATGCAGGAGCATTGGCTCTCAAGATCGAGTTCGAAGTGTCTAGTCAGACCTAAAGGTCTAGACATCAGCCCAAGGAGGGGCCATTGTAAAATTTCATGTAAAAAATGTTTATTTCTTAGCAAGCATAGATAGGGAATGTGCTTAGTTGTTAGGTGTCAGTTAATGATGAATTATGTAAACATATCCCTGAAGAAATGGGATGACTCGAGAGAGTAGTTGTCGTTTGTAGTTAGTAGCTGGATGAGTCATAAGTTAGAGATAAGGGCGGTTTTCTTAAAATAGAAGTTGTTGCATTAGTCTAGGAACTAATTACAGGTTTGTAGGAGTTGGTTGTGAGAGTTGGATAAGCTCAGATTTGTAATAATCAAAATTGAAAAAGCCTCAAGTAGTAGTAGAAAAAAAACTCAGAGAGTGAGAATTCAGAGAAGATGGCCAATGAACGTAGATCAGGCCATGGAGAATACAGAGAATGAGATTCTGGGTAATTCACATGTACATAGATGATTGAATGAAATCGTTATTTGTCTATTCTTGATGAATTACAGTTTGTATGTGTGTGGAATAATAAAAAATTCCTTTCTTTTGGTCTCTATAATAGTATTCCTTTGTTATTATTAGGAACCTGTACATGAGCATTGACCCTAGTTTGTTCTGGTATACTCCTTACGTTGAAGGAGATACACAGTGACATTGGAAGCAATTGTTTCTTGCGTATGTTTTGTTTCTATAGGAGATGTAAGTAAGGAATCAGTGTTTCCTTCTAAATACGATTTTGAAATGATATTTGGTCTGGATTTTGATGTGTTTGCTACTGAGTTGTGAGAGGCATTCTAGTGTTCGATTATGATCAGTAATACATATCTACATATGTGAGCCATCGCCATAAAAGAAGAAACATAAACAGGCTATTGAGATTCGTCGGTATAGTGATTGGTATAGCTGTTTGATGTGTTGCCTGTGGGAAAAAATTCAAATAAGTCTTTTGTGGCGTTGTCCGAATGGAGCCTTGTAGATCTGTTGGAGGAATTTTGGTCATGTTGAACACAGCACTGTTGACAGTATGCCGGCAAGCCAACATTGAAGAAGGGTTAAGGCCACGGAAAGCCAGACGTAGAAGGATGCCTTGAGAAGGTTGATTCCTGCTCAAAGGTTTGTGAGAAAGTCGACTGATTACCACTCGTAGATCTATGCCCTGCAGCAGAGCGGTAGAAAGGATGAATGCCACAACGCGGGTCATGAGTTCGATCAACTGCAACAACCCCCGAATGTAAACATTTTATATTAAAGGCCATCAACAAAGAAGTTATCAGAATAGCGCAGTGGAGGTGCGATGGATTGGAGAAGTATGAAAAGAGCGAATGGAGATAGCAGATAAAGGATTAATGGTAACCCATAGGCGTAGCCAAGGAGGGAGCTCTGTTTCTTGAACCAGTCGTTTTGTTCCTGTTCTGGGGGTTCAGTTCCTGTTCTGTCAGAAGGGTTCCTGTTTTCCTACTCTGAGAGGGGAATGACCAACAGTAGTCGAAAGCTAGAGACAACTACGTATGAACCAGATAGAGACCAATGAAGCAGTGAGACAGGCATGGGCAAAGGATGGTCTGCTTAGAGAGCAGAATAATGAGCTTGCTATTTTGCGACAGGAATGTGAGACCGCAATGTCTGAGAAAAAGGCAACAGCTGCACAGTCGGATACTGAAAGAATACAAACAATTGCAGAGATAGAGAAATTAAAAGAATGATTTAAAAAGGAAGAAAAAAGGAAAGGACAGACCCATGATATGGATAAGAAGAGCAACCAGAGAAGGAAGGTTAGAGTCCCTGTATGAGATTGTAAGTTGTAGTCAAGTGAGATAAGGCTACTATAAAGGAGGATTTGACCTGGTAGGTCATCACTATATACTAAAAAATGTGTGTGTGTGTGTGTGTGTGTATTGAAACATGTATATAGATGAACTATATATTGAAAAATTTATATAGATGAAACTCATGGTGAACCTCATCAGAAAATTCCAACTCAAATAAAACCTAATCATTGCCAAACCTGAACTCGAATCCAAACCATGTGACTTAGACTAGAAGGAAGAAATTCAGCCTCACAGATTCTAGATATCCATAATGAACGAGAAGTTATATGTGAAGAATGCATCACAGGGAAGAAACATAGATTGAAGTTCTAATGAAAGACAGGCTTGGAGAGCCAAAGTGGTTCTAGAGCTGGGTCATGCACATTGCAGACATTTGTTGGCCAATGAAGAAAGAAACAATCTCCAATGCCAGATATTTTCTATAGCTTGTAGATGAATTTTCCATAAATATTTGGGTATATCTCCTCAAACAAAAGTCTGATTTGTTTAATGAACTCAATTTTTTCAAAGCTATGGTGGAAAGAGAATCAACAAAAAGCATTCAGATACTTAGGTCTGATAATGCCGGAGAGTTTTTCTTTCATAGTTTCAATGAATAAAGCAAAGTTTCAAAACTATTAAGTATGAAATCACCAGTTTGACATATCACACCTCCAATCTTCCTGTGAAGATAAAATTTTATTAATGGGTAGCAGGAGGGGGAGGGGTTAATATATCAACCGAGAGGAAAAAGAGAAACTTTGTATTCTTGGGGTCTGGGTTCAGCCTTGAACAATCAAGCAGAAGCCTATAGCCTTTATCAAGGTCTACTCCAAGCATTATCATTGAAAGCCACAAAGTTAACTGTAATAAGGGACTCTTCCCTCCTCGTCTCTTATTTACAAAAAGGCTCCTCCCCTGATAATTTGAAATTGAAGACTTCCCTTGCAAGAATAAGAGGTGTGCTTCATATATTTGAACAATATGAAGCTTTTCATATTCTAAAACATAACAACACAGAGGCTGACTTGTTGGCAAACCATGGAGTCAGATTAGCAAAAGGGGGTTCGGTGGTTAATAACAACAAAAATAAATGTTGATTCCTTAAAGAACCAGAATATCATCAACCCAAAAACATAAGGGGCCTTTCTAAATATGAAAACAACTGGAGTAATCGGTTGGCTCTGTGGAGGTTCCTCTGAGCTCCCAGACCTCAACATGCCAACAGAGGAGGAGAATGGCCAAGAGGGAAAAAAGGACTTATCAGCAGCAGAATCCAAAAAATAGACTGGTACCCAATAAAATGTAAATCTTGTTTTTTGTTAGGAAGTTAATGGAAACTTTATACTTATAGACCAATAGATAATTCCGAATTGTATAGAGAAGAACATTATCAATCTTGGTTATTATGGTCTGTTTCAGACCCAAACTCTCTCCCTCTATGGCTCATTGTGTTCTTTAATGTACAGGTGACATAATATTGAATGACTTATGCAGATTTTTAATACAAAAAATTTCAGTTACAGTTTAGAGAAAAAAAATAAAAAGATAAAATTTTATTAAAAAAAATTACAAAATGGAGGTTCAAAAGGACTTAAAGTCGTTACCATAAAAATTAACGAAGCATAATACAACTAGCTCGTCAAGATGTCACAAATTGATCCCCAGAGCAAACTGGCCACCACTACTTCCCTGTTACAGATGTAGATGATGAGAGCATTCGGCTCCCCTTTATTTTACAGGGACGTTGCACATGTTTCCAGCATAGTGAAACAGAGGGACAAGTTTCAGGGATAGCTGGAAGTTTCCCCAAATTTCTAGGAGACAGCAATTTAAAAAATAAATAAATAATATTCTCAAAAATAAATCAAAGAAATATTCATAACTCCCAAAGAGTAACCTGGGTATTTTAAACATTACAAATAATACATCATACATAACATTCATGATTACATAAATAATAATATCAAAAAATAAACTAAAATGATAATTTATTTATTAAAACTAAAAGTGAGCAAGTACATAGTCCAAAATTGCAAAATGCCTAAGATAGTATATTTTCCAAACTGGCTGTCCACTTCAAATCTCCATTGCAGACCTTTGATCTTAGTCACCAAAGATTGAGAATAGCTGTTATTATTGCTCCGCGGCCCACATAACGAGTACAGATCAATTGTCGATACATTTGTGTGCTTAGCAGGCCCACTACAATTCTCCCACTGCATTCAAAACATGTCACATAGTTGAAAAAATCACATGGAAGCGGGGGGATTTTTTATTATTGGGCCTGGGGTTAGGGTTTTCTTTTGCATTTTTTTATTGCATATTATTGTTTTTTTCTTCATTTAGTAAGCTGCCTCATAAAACCCATCCTTGGTTGAGTAGGGGCCACAACAGACCTATTACAGCCTTTTTTTTCTTGGGCTCCTGTTGGTGCCCAACAGGCTGGGGGGTTCCCAGACGTCCTCAGGACATCCCTAATTCTGGAAGGGGGCACCCCGCACATCCCCAAGGTCATCTCCGTCCAAAAGCAATGCCCTCTACCAATCCCCCAGTACCTTGCGAAGCGGTAACCCTAAGGGCAGGTCCCCAGGTTTGCGGGTATGTAACGGTGCTACATAGGTGGGGAGGTTTATCTGCTATGCTCTACCCTTTTGCTAGCTATGCTTTATGGTTGCTTATTTAGAATGAGAAATAAATTAACTTCTCTTTTAATGCTATATTTGTTGGGAGATGTGTTATGCACTCCCTCTGCAATTTTTACTGTATGTTGTATGCACCCCCTTTTTTTTCTTGGGCTCCTGTTGGCGCCCAATAGGCTGGGAGGTTCCCAGACGTTCTCAGGACATCCCTAATTCTGGCAGGGGGCACCCCAAACATCCCCAAGGCTATCTGCGTCCAAAAGCAACATCCTCTACCAATTCCCCAGTACCTTGGGAAGCAGTAACCCTAAGGGCAGGTCCCCAGGTTTGCGCATATGTAATGGTGCTACATAGGTGGCGAGGTTTATCTGCTATGCTCTACCCTTTTGCTAGCTATGCTTTATGGTTGCTTATTTAGAATGAGAAATAAATTAACTTCTCTTTTAATGTTATATTTGTTGGGAGATGTGTTATGCACTCCCTTTGCAATTTTTACTGCATGTTGTATTCTCGAGACCCATTGCCTGAATTTGGTCACCTGTGCACATCAATTTCAATTTCAATTTATATCCCACACAGTAGCATCCATCGCGAATTCTTGCACAAGGAATATTGTCAGCTGGTGCAAGGACCACCTCAAAACCACGTGGTATGCACACATCAAACTAGTGAAACAGGTATGCTTTATCATCCTCAAGAAAACTTCCATTTTGCTCAATTAACAGTTCTTAAAAGGATGATGTAGTTCTTTGTCTAGTCTGCATCATACAAGTGGGATCAAGAAAACAAGTGGCTTCTACGCACTTACTCACGCTTGCAGACCTTCTAAGGAGCTGAAATGGTCATAAGTGGTCCTTTAATCTCATTGCCAGATAAGATAAGATAATTATATTTATGTCCAACTATTGACCACAAAGTAAGTCAAAGGGACTATTGAGTACAATGATGTCCATACATGCGGGAGAACCAAATGGTCTCCTATAAAAATACAGCGCATGAATATAAAATGAATAATCAATAATGTAGGAACATAAAAATACAATGTATGGAATGCCCTGATGGAGAATATCCAGGAGCTAATGGGTCTGAGGATCAGACCCATCTCTCCTAACATTTGAGGTTGAATGAACACTAAAGAAACTCCACAATGTCAGTTGGTCTAATGAAGGGCCGGTGGAAAGTGCAAATTGTCCACTAGATCATTGCCTGGGGGAGTTCGCTCACTGCTGAGGTCTGGAGGACCTAGTCCGTCTCGCAGGAACGGAACTGAGACGGATTTGTTGTTGAAATCTCATGTGGCGGGGTGAGGTTCCACCAATCCTCGCTGATCTAGACTCTGGTCGCTCTCTTGGTGCCCCTGTCTGAAGGTAGTACCCTAAAAAATGTCGTGATCCTCTGTGTGGGGTCTAGTCTGATGGGAGGTTGAAGAATATGCGCTCGGAACCTGAGAGCCTCCTACATATAAAGGGCCAAACATCTTTGATCGAGATACCTGAAAAAATCAGCGAGGATCTAAGAATCTTTGAACAAGCAATGGAAGCTTCCTCTAATCTCGTAGTAGATAGGGCATCCAAAAATGAAGTGCACCTCGGTCTCCACTTCCTGTAAATGACATACCTGGCAGATTTTGTGTGGTCTATCAATCTGGTGGTCTGTCTCTACCTGAAGTCTATGAGAACCTACTCTGAACTGGCCTAGAGGAAAGAGAAGAGCATGCATCCAGTGGTGAAACGTATACTGGGGTCGAACAATGAGCCTGTCTCTCAACTCCAAGAAGTGCTCAGCGTAGAAGGCCATCTTTGGGCGCAACCCTCTCGAAGGATTGACCCAGGTGCCCTGGACGAACTACCTATAGATGTCCTCCCTAATGATCTTGTTCAACTCCTATCTAGTAGGTAAAAGGTGATCAGGAGCATCTAAGGAATATCGGAAAGGAGGGAGACGATCCAACTGAATGCCCATTGATTCTAAGTGATCTGAAACTCCTGTAAACCAACATCTAGCCTGGCCCAAGGGAGTAGAGTAGAACGGGCAATAGTCTCAAAAGATAAATATGCCAAGTAAGGATATCAGTCCCTAATCTTTATCGAGTATGCAAAGCCCCGGACATGATGCAAGAATGAGACCAAACTAAAGATTGTCTCAAGCCGAAAGGGCTGAGCTCCAAACTCTGCAAGGATGATGTGCTGAGGTACTGTCTGTTTGCATCTAATGATGCGGCGGCGAAGAAGAATCTGGACTCTCTCAACTGAAGCCCAATCCGACTCAAGTAAAGACGGTCCCCAAATCTTTGAGCCATATAAAACGGTGGGACGGATCAAGGTGTCCATGAGGCTCATCTTAGATGAGATGTCCTGGAAGTGATGTCCAAAGCACTCTCTCGAGAAGGGCTACGGATCCATATTGTTTGTTGATCCGAGGCTGAAGAGTTGGTCGCAAACTGAAGCAGGGACCTGAGAAATGTACCCCCAAGTAAGTATATTTGTTGGTGATCTCAAACTCCTCCCCTCTGAATAGAAAGTGAAGATCTGAAGTTTTCTTCACCCCATTGAAGATCATAACCTTGGTTTTACCCAGGTTGACCATCAACTGTCGAAGATCGCAAAACAGATCTAAGGCATCTAGTTGCCTCTATAATCCTTCTGAAGATGAGGAAAGGAGGACCACGTCATCAGCAAATAGCAGAATAGATATCAAAACCTGGTGAAGAAGGCAGCCATCGGTGTCTTGGATATGCTCGTGTAGAAATGCCTCCAACTCATCAATATAGATCCTAAACAGGGTAGGGGATAGTGGACAACCCTATTTAACCCCAATAGTGCTTCAGATTAAATTAGACATCCCATGAGCCATGCGAAGACAACACAGACTCATATCGGTACATAATAGCTGTCAATAGGGTTGTCGAGATGCCAATATATTTGAGTCTCTGAAGTAAGGCTTCCCTCGGAACTGAGTCAAAAGCTTTCCGAAAATCTACGAAACAACATTAGACTTTCGAAGAGCAGTGTCGTGCCTCCTCAATCACGACGCGGAGGGTGAAGATGCAGTCAATGGTCTGATGAGTCGGTCGAAATCCTGCCTGTCCCCTAGCTCTGAGTTGTCATTGCTCAAGGTCATTGGAGAGCTTCCTATGTAGAACAGTAGCATACAACTTCGAAAACGTGTGACCCACTATGATAATTTTGTAGTTATTGAGATTTGAGCTGGAACCAAATTTGTGGATTGGATGGATGATGTGGTTTGACCATGCCGGTGGAAAACCTTCACGGACTACATGGTTGAAGAGATCAGCCAAGTAGTTAACCAAATCACGGAAACAGTGCTTAAAGAAATCTGCTTGGTAGTCGTCCTCATCGGTTGCTTTGTTGTTGTTCATCGCCCAAATGGCCTCTCTAAAATCTCTTTCTGAGTATAGGTAACAGGAAGAGGGTGGGGAGGTAACATGAATTTGGGCTTGCCCTGGAATATCATAAAGTTTGGAAGTGTGAGAGAACATTGATGTAGGGTCTAGGTCAGATGGAAGAGGGAAGCGTCAGGGAAGGATGTTATGCCAAAATTGTTTAGGGAAGTTGACAAGGAGAGCAGAAAGTTCTCGTCTTCTATGAGAGACAAAGATTCGTTTCTTGCGACGAAGGAGACGACGATAAGAAGCTTTGAGGTCAAGGTAGAAGGGTTGAGAGTGTGTGAAAGCATATCGAAGTTCTCGATGTAGAGTCTTGCATTCATTATCATACCATTTGTTCATGGGGCAATATCCAACTTTTGGGGAGATGGAAGTGGAACGAGTGGAGTGGGAGAAGGATTTGGGTGTTGCTTCCCAAATGGAAGATGAAAGACGGGTGTATTTAGTGGAATCAGAATCAAGCAAGGAGAACTGGGTCTCCGATGGGAGCATCTTGCATAGGGTAGAGAAGAAGATGTCGAGGTCGCCTTCGTCAAATCAAAAAGTGGTTTGGGGCGGGCCCTGAGGGGAAGGATGGGGTAGAAGAGGACGGTCAAACCGGAGGGAGAAGGAAAAAAGTGCATGATCACCAAGGGGGATGGAGGAGACCAAGAGATGGTGAATAAAAAGGAGCAAGTTTTGGCTAGCGAGGACATAATCAACTACACTCGCACCCCCGCCATATGGCCAACATGTGAAAAAGCGGGAGTCTGGGAAACAGGTGAGACCATTTAATATCAACAACTCTTGTGATTCCCCCAACTGCAATAGATGCTTACCATAAACTGTAGTGGGCCCCAAAGCATCATCTGACATCCAGTGAAGCCCTATTGAATCTGGATCTATCCCCTGGGTACAAAACACATCCTTTGATCGATTGTGGAGAGGGATTTGGAGATCCTTAGTACGAGCATTGAAGTCACCTAGGAGGATGACTTTCCAAATAGCAGAGTACTGGGTGATGTCGGTGTACAAGTCTATAAAGGGGTCCCTATTTGAGCCATTATGGATGGAAAATGGTGAAGAGGCTAGGGGAAAGTAACAAACTGCAATGTAGATGTCCCTCGGAGGAGAGAATACGACGCTAATCCGAATCCACATAAACCTGGCAAACTCATCTTCGGCTACCAAATATACCCTGTTCCGGAGTGAGTCACTAACCAAACAAGCAACTCCACCTGATCCTCTAACCCCTCTCGCGATCCTCGTCTCCTGTCTGCAAACTGAGAACCAATGGTAACATACAATATCTAGGAGAGGTCGAGCAAAGTTGACATGAGAATTGACCACAAGAGCTTGTATCCTTCTATAACCACATGAATTATGCCCCTTTTGCGATTAGAACCCGCTTCTGATGTTTAGAGATACCCACTACACTGTTTATTTGCATGTTAGAGCTCCTCAAGTAATGATTTGGAGTTTGTTAATTTATGAAGATGTTCTATGCCATTTCAGATTAGGGCACAATACTGAAGAAGATAGAACATACTAAAGGATCGATAGAAGACAAGCCAAAACAAAGATAGGAAATGGTGGCGTTACGGCGATCAGCAGGATGCTTCAACCAGCAAAGTCTCCAGTAGGTCATTCAGCCAAGCGTGTCACACATATAACCCATAACAACCCAAACAAAGAACAGTCCATATATATATCACAGCTCCAATGCTGTCCAGAGAGAGAGAATTCCTCCACCACCATGTGTCAAATGAACTCTAAGGTCTCTCCAATATATAGGAATCTTTGGGGGTGTGTGACACGTCCTTTAAGACATTTAAGTCTATATTTTATTCCAGGCCGACCTAGCACATAAGTGGAATAAATTCAAAGTACATGTTATGCTCATCCGATCGAGATGATCTTTAGATCAATCTTACACCTCTCCGAAAGAGGAATCCAATAAAAATATTGGGATCTTCATCTGAGCAGTACAACTCGGAGTTTGGACCTAGTTGTCCAATTTTAACACTCCCTCTCAACTAGGGAGAACTCCATCCACTAGTGCAATCAAACATCGTGCGTCATCCCGCCGTAACTTGCTTTGCTAGCCTCTTTATTTCAGAACAGATGTGGGTTAGTCACAAAGACATCATTCCCGGCTGACAGATTCAACCCAAAGGTCAAAACCTCTATCGGACTCACAAAGAGTCTCCAACCAACCCGAAGTTGGTTCATCTGACCCGAAGTCAGGCAGAGGTCCGAGACCTCACAAGACTTGATCCCAGATCAAGTGGTTGGACCGTGCCATCCTAGATAGAGAGTACGGCAAATTTTGATGCGTCCATCAGTCTTTGCTACTAGTCTCTAGCCTTTCCCATCTCATTGGCCAAATGAGAGGTACTTCCCATGAGCCCTGAACTCAATGGGTAGGATGCATACGGGGCACTGATAATGAGAGGTGAACCAACTCAAAATCACAACGGTGGGGTCCAAGCACACCAACAAGGTTTGGCAAGCCTAGCCTTGTGGTTGCCCATAGCTCCGAGAAGCTCTCCCCAAAGCCCCCCAGAGCTCCCAGAGCTCATCGTCCAACAGGACCCTCAGAAT
This sequence comes from Pinus albicaulis, assembly GCA_034641835.2. Taxonomy (NCBI): domain Eukaryota; kingdom Viridiplantae; phylum Streptophyta; class Pinopsida; order Pinales; family Pinaceae; genus Pinus; species Pinus albicaulis. Next base: position 1,272,907,218 of record CM076572.1, on the reverse strand, counting down.
AGGGTCGTTCCATGATACCAAGATTCTCACGGAAGGTTAGGAACATGACCTTCCCCAAGGGTATAGTGAGAATATTTGCGACCTGCTCATCAGTTCCTATATGATCGAGCCTTACGGCGCCTTGTTGTACCATATCCCAGATAAAGTGGTACCAGCCATCAACATACTTGGATCAATCGTGGAACCTGGGATTCTATGACAAATGAATCCCCCTCTGGTTATCACAAAGGATAACGATGGCATCTAGCACATGCTCGAACAGCTCACAGAAGAGCTTTCGCAACCAAGTGACTTCACAACAGGCCATACATATTACAATGTATTCGGCCTCAGCGGTGCTCAAGGCTACCGACTTTAGATTCCTGCCCGAAACAGATCTTCATGTGAAGTAGCATCCAGATGTGCTCTTGCGATCCACCACACTGCCAGCCCAATCGGCATCACAGTATCCATGGAGTGTCATACTCTCGGCAGTGTATCTCAGCCCATGGTCTATCGTGCCTCAGAGATATCTCAAGAGTTTCTTGGCACCGACCCAGTGAATGTTATGATCAACCATGTGTTGACTCAAAGTGTTCACTGCACAACATACGTCCGAACAGGTGTTCATTAAGAACATCAGGGTCCCTATGAGTTGATGATACTCAGTAGGACGGACCCAGCAACGCTACTACTCAACTTCTTAAAGTTGAGTTCCATGGACTTACAGTCCATCATACCAGAAACTTCATAATGTATTTTCCTTGAGAAAGGAAAATCTCGCCAGGTCTCTGCTAGACCTTCAGGCCTAGACATCAGTCCTAGGTCCTTCATCTCGAACTCAGCAGCGAGCTCCCTCTTGCACTGATGAATGAGAGGGTCAGCACCTATTAGGAAGAGGTCATCCACATACAGCACCAGAGTGAGAGGTTTCTTTCTATTAACCTTGCAGTGAAGGTTCAAACCAGCAATACTACGAGTGAAGCCCAGCTTCATCAAGTAGCTATCTATCCTCTCGTACCAAGCTCAGGGTGCTTGTTTCAGCCCATAGAGGGCTTTCTTCAACCTGCAGACATGGGTGTCCCGATCCTGGACTTCCAACCCCAGAGGTTGCTCCACATATATCTCTTCCTTTATCACACCATGCAAAAAAAAAAATAGTTTTCACATCATTTGATGAAGACTCCATCCTTGCATAGCAGCAAGGGCTATAATAGATCGAATGGTGGTATATCGGGCCACAGGTGCAAATATGTCATCATAGTCTATACCTTCCTCTCAGGCAACGAATCTTGCCTTGAATTATTTTTCAGCACTTCCATCAGATCCATGCTTGATCTTGTAGAGCCATTTCGAGGTGACAACTGCTTTGTCCTATGGTCTTGGAACCACATCCCAGACATCATTATTCATGATGGACTCATACTCTTTGTGCATAGCATCCTTCCAGACTTGATGCTTTACGACTTCCTCGAATGATCCAAGTTTAGATTTTACAATAGTACTCATGGCTGCTAGATACCCCTGGTATTTATATGGCTTCTTGGTTTTCCTCTGGAATTTCCCCCTCTGAAGCCATATGTCTTTGAGCCATGGGGATCTTCTTTCGTTCAACAATGATATTCGCTCAGGAGCATATACAGATGTATCTCCCTCTTAATGTCGGCTTCTCTCGAGAGAGAAGACATCTATTTTAAATGAGGGCATCCCAGACACCAACTTCAAAAGGGATCTTATTCTCCCACAGTCAAAGCCATCCAAACAGGCTTTGCTGATCATGGCTCAATAACGTGGCTGAAGGCTGCAAAAATTTCCCAGTTCACACTTCAAGTTGATACTGTCACAAGCTTACTGTTACAATGAATCTCGTAGACATGGGTGTCTGTCTATGTCACTGTCATAATGACAGTGACATAGACTCACAGATTTAGCTCCTCAAAATGGCAGTTACAAAAATACCTTCTGAACTTGCATCACTGTTTTCTTCATCATTAACAGTGCTGAAGATTTCAAGCTTACAGCAATTACCTGATGTTTTGTGGAGATCTGTTGTAGCTTCCTCTAAGACTTTCTTTACTGAACTAGGGATCCAATCTGCCTTTTATTTTGCACTTGAGGTGTTCATCTACAACATCTGTCATTGTATTTTGCTTCCAGATCTGCCCATTTGCAGTGAATGGTTGACTGATCTAAGGCTGCCTCAGACGTGTAGCCAACCCAGGATTAGTGAGCACACAGTCAAAAAACATATGTGATAACCACCTACAATCTTGTGAAAGATCCAACAAGAAAGACATGGTGACCTCCATGTGGCCAAACAAAGCGTGTGGGTACCAAAACTGAGGGTATAACTCCTCCTGATGAGCCTGATTTGCTTCCTGCCGGGAACATTTATTCTGCCTTCCTGTTAAACTTGCATAAAAGTCAAATGTCCAGCAGACAGATACCTCAATGCTATCTTGTTCCTGTTAGCATTCTGTGTAATTTCACCAGAAACCGCTTCAGTGGACCCAGTTAGCCTGTGCTTTCCTTGATGGCTCTACATGCTGGCTTAGTTCTTCAAGTATCTGACCAGTAATTGCAAACTCAAAGAGATCACGGACCAAGGCAGAGAACCTAATTGTGGCAAGAGCCACTCCATGGGGTCCAGCCGACCCTTCTTCTGCAGTTCGGGGACTACAACAATCCCCACATAAAAATCTGAGGGCATTTCCCATGGGAAATTAATGTATGTTCTCTATTTATGATTTTAAACAGAAACCGCCAATCACAGATCTGAGTAGGTGATTGAGCTCCACTAGACAGTCTGAGTTTCAGATTATAAGGACACTCCCAAGAGCTGAAGCTTGGTCCGGGGTTGTAAAAGTCTGAAGTCCTGTAGCTTTATACTTTAGGTATCCAAAAGATTCATTGTCCAAAGCTTCACTTATCAAAATGCTCCAAATGTTGTAGCTATCTCAACAAAAAAATAATTTAATGCACTGCAGGTTTGAATTTGAATGACAGTTGATGCTCAGAATTTGATGTAGCTTAACCAACACCCTGACCCATAGTTCAAGAGTATTATGCTAGACTGTCAATGTAATAGATCCGATCCACAAAACTGAGGTTATAGCTCCTATGTTTGAGTCTGAGGGTATTATTCCCTGAACTCTTCCTTCTCGGCCTAACTGTGACGTCTTTGTTGGCAAATCTGATTTTTTTTTTTCAAATGCTTCAATACCAAAGTCTGCGTTAATGTTGTTTCCTCACCAATCCACAATGCAACAAAGGTATTCCTCAACAGAACCAAACTATTTTATGAAGCTCCTTCATAGGACTACAATTTCGAGCTACTGTAGTGGCTTTAAAAAAACAGCTCTGACAACAATTCAATGATCCAAGATAGATAAGGAAAATCTGCCCAAACAGAGGTCGAATTCAGCAACAGGTCCGAGCCTCCAGATGTTTCTAGCGTCAGCTCCAAAGTTTTCAGGCTTGTGATTACAGGTCCGAGCTGGAAGCTTTGACGGTTGTCCGAGCTCCCACAAATACAGGTCCAAGGTCTAAACTTTGACTGTTGTCCGAGCTATACTGCAGCTTGTCCAACACAGGTCCGGGGGTGTAATACAGCCGCAACTCCAAGGTTTAACAAATATGAGGTGAGGTGTACAGTTTCTCCAAAGAGGTGACTATTAGACCAAGCTTTAAGCAAGTGACTGTAATATACTTACAGGTCCGAGTATTATTGGACTGTGAATACTGCATACCAGTTGAGGATGGGGTTGCATCAATTTTTACGAGTTTCAATTACCCAGATTCAAACTCGGGTCGCTATAGTATGATCTTAATAATCACAAGTCTGAGGTTGCCACAGTTTACAAACCACAGGATCGATTGCCCGAAGTACCTATAAACTTTAATGTCTCTGCCTGTATCGCCCGCGTCCAAGCCCTGGACGATGGACGATGGCTTCGTCATCGATCTCCATCATAGTTGGACATGCCATTAGCCCACGAAAGTTGACGCAAAAGAAATCAAACCTCGGACGTGGTGTTCCGAGCCACGCTATGATTAACAAGATTGCAGATTGCGAAAGAGGGATTGCGGTCGCACATAATTTTGTTCATTTGAACTTTCAGTGGAAGCTTTCAACCTGAAAAGTGCTACACCACTGAACAGGAGAGAGAAGAAAAAAAAAAAATTTAAATTCTCCACCATATTGATTTACCAGACCACTTGACCACTTGATTTAATCGCATCATACTGTATAATTCTGTACACGTCCACGACGGCCGCGTCGACACAGAACTCAACGCAGGCCGCAATCAAGCAGAGCAAGGCCACATGTCGTTTTTTTTTTTTTTCTCATGCGGCAATACTAGTAATCGTATCGTATCATATCAGATAATCTGACGTAGCCATCGGGCTGGACTCCAATAACAGATTCGATCCCCTCCCTCTGCAGCTGCAAAACAATATCCCCCTTCTTTCATTCTGGGTAAATATTCCTATACAAGGATTCGATTTCCTTCGGAGAATTTCTCTTGTGCTAGAATCAGTAATAAGTAAAGAATCCCATTGCCTTGTTGTAGCTGCCTAGGGCACAGGAGAAATTCCTTTAACACAGATTTGGACATTGTCTTCTCCTTACGCTCCGATACCATGTTAATTTCTGAAGATGTTCCATGCCATTTCAGATTAGGGCACAATACTGAAGAAGATAGAACATACTAAAGGATCGATAGAAGACAAGCCAAAACAGAGATAGGAAATGGTGGCGTTACGGCGATCAGCAGGATGCTTCAACCAGCAAAGTCTCCAGTAGGTCATTCAGCCAAGCGTGTCACACATATAACCCAGAAAAACCCAAACAAAGAACAGTCCATATATATCACAGCTCCAATGCTATCCAGAGAGAGAGAGAAATCCTCCACACCAATTGTGTGTCAAATGATCTCTAAGTCTCTCCAATATATAGGAATCTTTGTGGGTGTGTGACACGTCCTTTAAGACATTTAAGTCTATATTTTATTCTAGGTCGACCTAGCACATAAGTGGAATAAATTCAAAGTACATGTTCTGCTCATCCGATCGAGATGATCTTTAGATCAATCTTACACCTCTCCGAAAGAGGAATCCAATAAAAATATTGGGATCTTCATCTGAGCAGTACAACTCGGAGTTTGGACCTAGTTGTCCAATTTTAACAGAGTTCTTTTCTTTTCTTTTTTGTTGCATGTTAGAGCAACTCAAATAATGATTTGGAGTTTTTTTCTTTTCTTTTTTGTTGCATGTTAGAGCACCTCAAATATTGATTTGAAGTTTTTTTAGGTCAAGTTTGCAAAGTTGAGTCTCAAACATAACTTAGGTTTTTCTTTTTATGTTGAGTTAGCAAAGCTGAGCTCTCAAACATAATTTGGAGTTTTTTCTATGTTCAATTGGTGAAGATGAGGGCTCAAACATAACTCCATGCTTATTAAGGACCCATGTTATCACCATGGCTTAGAAGTTCTGCACCGACTGATTACAAAATTTGATTGACGCCGTTCCACTGCTCATTATTTCAGTCATAGTGATCCCAATGACCTAGCACACTCTCTTCTAAGGGTGTGATTGGCAAAAGCCCATTAGATCATTGTTGCATACCCTGAAGAAAAGGCATGCCCTACCCATATGAAAATATTACTGACATGACCTCTTATGATGAGCTTGGATTCTAGCACGCTGAAACAAACCTAGGTTATATAGCAGAACAAGAGAAGGGCAGTAAATTCATTAGGCCTCTTCGGAGGAAAACATTGGAATGGGTGATGAATAGGTGATCCCGCAATAGTTCAATTCTAACTATTCGTTAACTGGCCTAAGCTGTTTGGGTACCATGGGTGGCATTTAACAGGCGAAACGGAGTGAACGCTAGGGCATTGGCCGAGGGAAATCGCCCACGAGTTACACTTGGCTCCAGGCCAATGGAGAAATGATCCTTCGAGGATGCTTGACACACCACCACCTTCACCACTGAACTATAACCCCACGGGTGATTACCGTCAGCTTTAAAGTAATTTTTACCAACACAAATGTTCCCATCATATACCACAGTACAGAATTAGATAAAGCAATATTTTACATCACTTCCTCCCGCAATTTTATTGTTTTCCAAATTTGCTAACATTTGAATGCATAACTTTCACTGCTAAATTCTCCTGTCCATCAATAACAATTGACAATTCTGATACCAGTAACAGATTTTTTATTTGAAAGGGGTTTAGTTAGTACTTACAGATCTTGTGCTGCAGAAAGCGATGGAGGTTGACTGAATGATAGACACTCCTCGTCGCAGTGACTTGAATAATGCCATTGAAGACGCCATGTCCTGCTACACCTGCAATGCAATTTCGGTGTTACACAAGTAACGCAAGAGGGAGAAACCCGCTCTCTATTATTTGCTGAAAGTGATAAGGCGCAACAGCGTCAGGAACACGTTGTCTGCCCAAGTTTGAAATTGAATAATTAGATATCGATTCTTAATTCAACTAAAAACTTTCCGGCATCTCGGTAGTAACGAGATTCCTTTCCCCGTTAAATGAATTATATAAACTATTTCCATTTGTTGATGTGTATGGTTCCGTCATTTCGAAACTATTTACGTTTGTTGGATCGTATGAGTTGGTCTTCATTTTTTTTTTTTTTTTTTTTAATAGGAGGAATGGGTAATTAGGCTATGTCCGAGGCATTTGAACTCAAATTTTTTGGTATAATTACAGGAATTTGAACCTTCAATATATATATATATAGGTAAATAACATTTCATCGTCACAATAATCGCCAATTGAGTTACCCAAGGGTTAAATTGATTTAAATTTTATGAAAAAATGAGAAATAAAAATTATTTCAAAAAACAAACAAACAAAAAATTCAAAATTTTTAATTTACCAAATAGAAAATATTGAATTTTTTTTCTTGGAAATGTGGTGGGTAGTTGAGACCATTTGAATGATTTTAGAGATATTCTTTAATGGTTAAAAGAGATGTATGGATCTCCTATGGGTGTGGCTACAAGATTCGAAGAGGGACTCGGGGTAAGCTCGTCACCCTGCCAAAGAGACGAGTATTAATGGCCCGTGGCCTAAGGCTCACCCCATGCATGCACAAGTTGGCAAAGCATCCAAATGTTTTTAAATACAAAGTGTTCGGAGAAGGTGGCCTATATGAATTTCGTTGTGGGTGAGGAAGGTATATGTAATGCCCCCTCCCACATTTACCCGCTTTTACAAGCCCTCTGGGGAAATGTTAAATGGAGTGCCACTATGACATAACCCAACCTCTTAGCTCCAATTAAGGAAGTGAGGCTTACAACTGAGACTTACTGACCCCAAACTCACATCCTACAGGGGCTAAAAATCACTCAGGAATTGAAGAAACATCCCAGGTGGTCAATTGTAATATTCCCTTTTCTTGATATGGTCAAAGTGGACGGAATCTGCTCATGGTATTTGCCTTCGTTTTCAAGGGAAAACAATAAAATAAGTTTTCTAGAGAGTCCATCAAGCCTATAAAAGGGGATAGGAGCCAGATAGGTGGATCATCCTGAGTTGTCTATCTTATTGTGTGTGTTGGAACTTGGTGCGGCCAGTTCCACCTTAATCCGGGGACGAAAACCCTGCGGTGACTTTGTCTGGTGGATCCATCGAGAGTCCACGATTGTGCTTCAGTGTTTAGTGTAGTCTTGTTGAGCAGCCATGCATGCCATCTCGCAGTGGGATTTCATGGTTGATCATTCTCGCATGTATCACTTTCAAATAATAATATAAATAAGGGTTGCATCTTTTTTTTTTAGATCCCTTTGTTCTTTGTTTCATTTCTTGGCATTTCAATTAGAACATTGAAATGTTCTAGATCTATTGATTAATTGGTTGTTTGGGATCTTACAATGGTATCAAAGCTGGTTTTCTTATTATCCTTAGGGTTTTATGAGAAACTAGTATTCGGTGATCCTCCGTAATCACCCAAGCTAGAATCTCCACAATTTCGGTGGTTTTCTATAGCCACCCTAATTGGCTTATCATTTTTTTGGAGTACATCATTTTGCAGGTGAAAAGACCCCATTGTGTGTTGTAGAAAAAAAAAAAAAAAAAATATATATATATATATATATATATATATACATAATTTTTATTTTTATTAAGGAGAATTTGGCCAATTATTTATTTAGACCAAGATTATTGTTTGGTTAAAATTGATTTTTTTTCTAAAAGGGTTGAATATTGTCTTTTCAAGGTCAAAAAAATTGAAATATTCATAAAAACTCTGAAGTCCAGCGTATTTCCATTATCATTTGAAGGCCGAAGTTGTAGATGCTAAAGATTGTATTGCCTATAGTGTGGTGTGAATTCTTATTTACCGAGGACTGAATTCACCCTTTGTAGAGAAGTCGATTTGCATTGGTTTGTGGCAGAAGGTAATCAGACCAATTGTGCGTAAATTGCTAAAGGCATATTGTTCCACTCTCTTAAATTTAACACTTGTGTTGAGCTACAATGACAAATTTCTCAACATATTTGTAGCTTAATCAACATATCGAGTTGACTATGGAATAATATACAATATATTTAAGCACTGAAGACATCTGATTGTTGTGTGCTACCATAGTAGGATTTGGTAAGTGGATTGCATATTGAAGCCAATCGCGCCAATCATTGTCGAGGCTCTTATTCAACTAAATTCTAATATGGGGGAAAACATTATTCAAAGGCCCTCTTATTCCTAAAAGGATTACATTATTGTCTGGCGGCCGAGGGCTTAAAATATGAAGGGGTTGTGAGGATCATTATGAAGGGAGTCAAAAGTATAATTTTGTTGGTAAGATGAACACCAATTTTTGAAGGTCGTGAGCAAACCCTCATTGAGACAAAGCACACATCCATTGAGGTCGTGATCAGACTTGGAGTAAACAAAATTCATAGAGGATAAATCATTGAAGAAGTAGTTGAGATAATTTGTGGTTTCTCTTATAAAAAAAATGTTGAATTACTTATGAAAACCCCAAGGGTCGAATTAGGTTTTTCATGTACAAATATGTTTAGATCATTGGTGCCATTCCATAATTTCTTTGCCGAGAAAAGAGGACAATTTCCCTCATTATTTTGCTAACTCTTATGGCTGAGATTTACTAGTAAAAGAAGGACAATTTTATATCTAGGAGGTCGAGTCACCTAATCTATTTGTTGGTGGTTTATTTGTCAAAGTGGTCCAAGCTCCTCCATTTTGAAGTTGGTCCAGATTCTTGGGTTGGGTTGTGTCTCCCTTGTTGGAGTTGGGTGGGCCACAAGTTATCACTTTTGGGTAATCTCTACTAGAACAAGAGGTTGTACCTGCGCATAATTTTTGGGCATATTCAAAAACACATGAAAATATCTAATACATGTTCAATAAATTCATTAGTGGAGTAACTACTTGTGCATGAGAAAAGAAGTTGTGATGCCATCTAGTTGATGTGTTAGCATTAGAGGGCCAAATGTTTGCTATGGAGAGGATTGGAAGGTCATGAAGTTCGAGACACCACCTCAGAGGAGATTTGGGTTGAACTTTCATCTTCCAAAGATTGGGAGGCCATGAGACCAGAGAAACTACCTCTGAATCAACTCAAGTCGCCATTCACATATTTATGGGCCTCAGTGAAATAATCAATAGTTATTATTATTTTCTCATTGGTTGGGTTGAAGGAGAGGGTTTCCATATTCAAATAAATTTGTATGACATTATATGGTTATCATTCGTCATGTTCCATTGAATCTTATAGTGGTATCAAGGAATATATTGATCTCGGCAAGATCTAAATCTAGTCGCAATAAATCAAGACCGCTCACACATCGCTCGTTTAATCATTGCAATGGAGCCATTATGTTTTACAGGCAGTCATTATCAAAGCGAGTTGCTCTGTTGTGAGGGCCAAAAAGCAGATATGTCCATCGCTCAATCAGGGTGAAGTGAAATGGTTGATTTGCAGAATAGAACTGGGAGGGACAAATTATAGGAGCATCACTCCACTCACTGCATCGAATTCTCAACTCCTTTGGGTCGCAGAATCATCCAACAGAGGCATAGGGGCCAAAGGTTGTCTGAGTTCATGGCATCAACAAAACCAGGAGGCTTAACGCCACGTGGGTCAAATTAATGGTATAATTGTCCTCTGTAATTTTGTTAAATTTGGCATAGGGTAGGGACCTATGTTAAATGAGTTTGAATTTTTTTTGGAGATATAAGGGTTTATAAGGGGATTTGATATTTTAAAAAAGAAAGGAGTTAGGGGTTTGATAGTATTATTAACTTATAAAAAAATAAAAGGGAGAAAGAAAATAAGAAGAACAAAAGAGAAGAAGGGGGCATTAATTCCTTTGGAATATATGATGGTTAGAGAATTGATATTTCTTTGCTTTAAAGATGGGTCTTGAAGAGCTCCTAGAAAACACCCAGAAACTTATTGATGAACCAGAGAAAATATATGGTCCTTTACGCACCAATACCTCCTTAGACCAAAATAATGAAAGAAGCAGACCTTTCTCAAAAAGAGTCTATTCCATTTTGTAGCAAAATGTAGAAGCTAATTGTAGATTCAATATTGCTCATGTAATGTTCTAAAACATAAGACTCAAATCTACTCTACTCATCCGCGGAAAGCAATTCACGATTAAGAGCATATATCAAAAACATGTGACATGAATCAATACACATACACAAGGATATATCTAGGGGAAAGCAACTCCTCAAAACCCCTTCCTATATGTATTTCATTAGTCATAAAATAGAGAATAAATACAACGCTTTCTCAAGCCTCAACAACCTCTACACAAGTATAATCTATCTCACTTCCTCACAAGTTGACTCTAGCCAACACTTAGCCAATTATGTTGCCTGCTAAGCTCATATTTCCTTATGTTTTTTCTCAAGGAATTAGCCCCCTATTAATTAGGGAAATCCCCATCCAAAATAGTGCAATCCCTGTAGACCCTTCTCTAACTGCATGCACTACCTGTACAACTTGGATAATTATACAATTGATAGTACATTTCCCTTGAACTCCAATCAGTTAATTGGTTGAACACTGAAGTTGCACCCCACTGTTAGACCTCCTACTAGTTCCTCCAACAGTTGGAACTAGTTTAACTGACTTTAACTCAACTTAATTGAATTAAATTGTTACAACTGAAATTAACTCAGCATAGGCTCCTAAAATTTAGGAATCATTGTACACAACTCAAGTTAGGCCCTCAACTCAAATTAACTAAGCTAACTAGGTGATACTAACTCACTTAACTCATTCAAGTTGTCTTGTAATGTGGGATTACAATTTTCTTCTAATTTAATTCAAGGGAAAATTAAATTAGGAATTTCTTGTTGCATTTTCAACACAAAGGCTCGCATGGGGAATGAAGGAAGGATAGAGAAGAGGGGCTAAGCTCGTTGCACTTGGATCTGAATTGCAACAAACAAAGTAAATCATAGACCTTCATAAGTTGGAGAAATTAGACACGTGTTTGTCCAGGGTGGGGCAACCATAATGGAAGAAACTCAGTTGGGCTCTCAAACCATCCATGCTTGCATTAATACAACCCAAACTCTGGGAGCATCCTTGTGAAGAGGTTAGGCTCATAGTTGCTTCTTGTCTCAGTACGATCATAACTTTAACATCCTCATTACTGTCTTACAATAATGATATCATGAGAGAGATATTGCAGTTAATAGTAGAAGCCCTTCAGGGGTTGAACAACATCATGCTTCCTACCTTTCAGAAGCAGCGCATAATCTTAGAATTAATGGCAGAGTTTAGATTTGGCACATTCGTGTTGAATTTGGAATGCGACGACTTAATCTTTTAGGTGTTCCATGACTTTTACACTAGTATTACATCAGCTCATCCAGACCATATCAAAACAAGCATGCAAAAGATTGTGTCCTCCTTCCTAAAAGGATATGTCGACATCTACAAGATTCTAAGATCTAAACTATTGACCATTTGGAGGAAGTAACTAATTGTATCACCAACTGCTTATGATCTAATGGAGAATTTGGTCATGCAAAACATAAAATTACTCAGAAGGGTGTTGAATAAGAAGGATCTTAAAACAATTGATGGAGGAAGAAAGAAAAAAGGTAGTAGAACCTGGAGCAAGAATGAACTAAGAAGGAGAGGACTATGCTTTATCTGCAAGGGACCTTGGGAACTTAACCATTCATGTTCAAGTGATAGGAAGGAGGCAACAAGGACAAAACAAGAGGATATTCCTTCAGACCATGGGGAGTCTTCTATAGTTGGGTCTATTGATTTTTAGGATGGTAAGCAGCATTGTGATATTATTCATGGAGACTTGCAGGATGACAAGCATTCAAAAGTGTATGAAGAAATTACACATAATGTTATTGATGAGGTCGAATCCTATACAGCTGAGTCCATAGGTCTCCAGGGGGATGTCCATGAATAATATGAGCAATCAAGTACATATAGCAGTCCACCAGTGCATCTGTGTTTGAGAACCGGAGAGGATGAGCAACAAATTGTCTTCACAAATGGAGGAGGCCAGGGAAACTTGAGTGAGGAGCCAACAAAAGTGAACCAGTATGATGAGCATGATCATGATGGGGAGCATGATAGACATAATGTGCAGAATGAACCATTCCTAGAGAACCAATCAAAGGCTCAAGTTGAAGTTGTGGTCATTGGGCATCCGGTGCAGATAGGTACAGAGACATTTAGCAAGGCACCAGAATCGCCAGTAGAGGACTTTCGGGGAAAGATCACGCATTTCAAGACATATATTACGATGATGAAGCAAATATTTCAAACATCCTGAGACACTATCTCACAAGAGAACATAAAATCGAGGAGCTCATAAGGGTATGTGTTGAGTCAACAACCAAGCTAACTAGTGTAGAGGAGCGTCTCAAGTCCCTCACAAGGCAACAAGAGGAACACAGTTGAGAGTTCCAAAATGACCCTCTATAGGAATACATAGATAGGGCTTGTGGCACTACCAACCCACCTTTATAAATTAGGGAGAGTAGGGCAAACTTATCCAAATGGATCATGTTGGGTGATTGTGTGGAGCAACAGGAGTTGAGCATCAGGCAACATCAACATAGTAGACTTATTCCATGTGCAGACATTCATGCATTAGATCTTTCCCACATGATGGATTTGAGAGAGATTATGAGTTATAAATCTATTGATGGGATGATTCCTAGGAGGATACCCTTAGCCAAGAGCATATTGCAGCTGGGCCCGTAGGCACAAGTAGTGATGGAGGGCTAAGATAGTATCATATCCCATAGGTCCCAAGACTTAGGTGGCATTGGGATCCAGGTGGTGTTAGAAAATTATATATTACAGAGCAAATTTAACACATAAAAACTATGTGGAAACAAAAACACATAAAACATATAAAACAAGAGAGACACGGATATACGTGGTTCACCCAATTTCGACTACATCCACGGAGAAACAGCTAATCCTTCCTTTTATATTATCCAACAAAATGAAGAGATACAACCTACAACAGACTCTATTGTAATTTCCTTTACTCTCTCACACAGTCCCCCTCTCTCTTTCTTGCTCAGAATACACAACCGTAATACAATTCCCTCATATAAATCGAGGGGTTGCCTTCTAGGGAAAAAAACCTAAATTAAACATAACTTCTACTGTCATATCATCCACCTAATGAACGACCTAGATTGATTACGAAATTACAATATTTTACAAGGCAATTTTACATCTATTTTTATCCTCTCCCCTCCACATGGAGGCATCTATAGTCCTCCTGGGGTATACATCCAACTGAAACAAATACCTATGAATCGGGAAGATAATTAGGCTCCACACCCAATAGGTGAATCTTTTAAGGGTAGGATTGGTCGGAGGATTGTTTGGGATCTAGGTATCGAAAGATCCATTCAGGATCATTTAGCATGGAGGCATGGGATAACACGTTGGTTTGTATGGGATCTTGGTATCAATATACAAATGCTTTTGCTATGGATAAAAGTGGATTGCTTCAGGGCAAGCAATCTTTGGGTGGGAGGATTTGTAATATTCCCTTTTCTTTATATGGTCAAAGTATATGGAATTTTCCCATGGTATTTACCGTGGTATTCGCCCATGGTATTTGCCTTCGTTTTTTGAGGGAAAACACTAAAATAAGGTTTCTAGAGAGTCCATCAAGCCTATAAAAGGGGATAGGAGCCAGACAGTGGGATCATCCTGAGTTTTCTATCTTATTGTGTTTGTTGATAACTTGGCATGGCTAGTTCCACTTTGATCCCGGGATAAAAACCCCGCGGTGACTTTGTCTTGTGGATCCGTTCAAGGTCCATGATTGTGCTTCAGTGTTTAGTGTAGTCTTGTTGAGAAAAAGTGCATGCCATATGGAAGGGGGATTTCATGGTTGACCATTCTGGCATGTATCACTTTCAAATAATAATATAAATAAGGGTTGTAACTTTTTTTTAGATCCGTTTTTTCTTTGTTTCGCTTCTTAGCATTTCAATTAGAACACTGAAATGTTCCAAATCTATTGATTAATTAGTTTTTTGATATCTTACATCAATACCTGAGCTAGAAGTTTGTTTCAGTGACCTTGATGCCCAACCGCACCCTTGACACTACTTGCATGCAGTTGAAGGCCTCCGACCACACTCACAAGGCTTGCTCCATGCATTTGTGACCTAAATTGTTGAGTTCAGTGCCTGTTGTCTAGAGATCTGAACCACAATTCCAGGACAACCTCCAGACCCTGCCCAAAACTTCCTGAGACTTTTCAAAATGATAAATGACATCATGATAATTCTAAACATACAAAACTTAAAAAAGAACTTGACCTAACCAGTTCTAACCATGATAGTCATTTCGTCAAACATATAGTGAACATGTGAGTTACAGGTCATGACTGCATATCTAAACATAAGGGTTTGAAATCCATCTAATAATCATCGAGAAGGTCTAGCGCTCTCCCTTAATAACTGTAACAACACTTGTTATCCCATGCATTCTTTGATCATCAAATACTAACCAAATCCTGAACAAAGCCATAGCTAGAGCACATTACAGATCCATGCTTATGACCAACATATAACCAGATTATTAACCATGACATAACAACCATCAAATCATCATAATATTAAATATAAGTGCTCATAGAATAGAAAAGGAAAATAGCTCTTATTAACTGATGAAAAAAGCCAACCAAGTCAGGAATTTCCATGTACGACCTGACCATAAATTGGGTTGAACCAAATCTTTCTTTCAGCCAATCACCCCCATGCCATATTCCAAGCATGAATGTGAGATTTCAAGACATAAACAACCAGGGCTTCCTGAAGATTAAACCACCTCCACCCTTATGCTACCGCGATCTTGAAAAAACTAGTCAAGAGATCACGAAACCCAAACAAGCTTGGATGCCTCATAATTTCTTCACCACTGCCTTAAGGAATTTTCCTGACTCCACCCACCTGTCGAGGGTTTCACGGAGATTAAACCACCTCCACCCCCAACCCTTGGGAATTCCCAAGACCACCTTACCCCGTTCAAAAACCTTCCTGCAATCCAAATCTCAACCAAAAAATAATCCCATCACACCATGGCTATCTAGGAAATGGCAAGGCAAGGCTGAAACCACTATCAAACTAGGAAAAAACCCATGCTAATGACAACAAATGAACCAAATAAACAAATCCATGTACCATGCATTCACACCTCAGCTAGGAAATCACATGTGCGACCTGTTACCTGCAAAATTCTCCTGCTGAAGCTGCGTAATCCTACCTTCCTCGCTTGTCCTTTGCTTTCCTTATCCTTCCTTTGCTTTTCTTGCTTGCTTTCTACTCTTGGTGCTCTTCTCTCTCTTCCCAAAACTAATTCCAAAACAAAACTGACAAAAAGTTGTGACCTGATCCTCATAAACCTTTTTATCATTGAGGCCTCTATTTCCTTCATTTTCCTTCATTTTCTCTTCAATTTCCTTCTCACGCAAATTTGTGTCCCTTCATCTCCCTTTTCTCATATTCTCCTTTATCTCATAAATAAAATTCCAATTAAATCCTCTTTGCATTTTCCAATGTCTTCGCTAATTTCCATATCCATTAATAAACCGAAAGTGACACCCACTAGGATGTTTTTCCCAACAATCAACTTCGAATACGTGACCCATGACCTTGGTCTTATTTTGCCTTTATTAACCTTTATTACATAAAATTTTAACCTGGGGTTAATACAAATGCCTCTCCCTTGGGGGAACACTGTCCTCAGTGTTCTATGTCACCTATAACCAACAAAACCATTGAAAACCAAAACATACTACCCATGGAGCTTTATAGCATAGATTGATACAATATTTACAATAACAACTGCTGCAAACTATGACCAATCATGATAAATATGACAATCATACCACTTATTGGAGATTCAAAACACAGTTCATTCCAGTATCTATAATAACAACCATACATAGATATTACATATACCAAAACTCCTTTGCATCAACCGACAAATAATGAAGGATACATAGGTTGCATCTGATCAACCATCTCCCATGTAGCTTCATCGGGCCCAAAGTGCTTCCATTACACTTTAACTTGCTCGATTGCTCTGTTCTGAAGCATGGGTTGTTTTCACTGCAATATGCACTAAGGTTTCGACTGGAATTCTCCTTATGGTTCCACCTATAATACAAACCAGTCAATCACATGATCAACATCCTTCTCATATCCTTTAAGCAATGAAAAATGGAAAACATCATGGAATTTCACTTTCAGAAGTAGTGCCAGTCGGTAGGCCACTGGTCCAATCCTCTCAAGGATCTCAAAAGGTCCACTACTATACCTTCCTTTGAAACAATATGTCCCAAGTAATGAAATTTTGTTTGAAAAAAACTACATTTACTAAGCTTGGAATACAAATGATGTTCCCTTAGAAATATCAAAACTGATACCACTTGTTCTGCATGCTCTTCCTCATTCTTAAAATATATAAATATGTCATCAATGAACACTATCACAAACTTGTCCAGATAAGGACACAACACACTATTCATCAAACACATGAAAGTAGTTGGAGCATTAATCAAACCAAAAGGAACAACAACAAAAATCATAATTCCCATACCTGGTTCAAAATGTTGTCTTATAGATGTTCTTTTCTTTGATACATACCTGCTGATATTCTGATCTCAAGTCTATCTTTGAGAACATTATTTCTCCCTTCAACTAATCAAACAAGTCATCAATTTGAGGCAATGGGTACCTTTTCTTGATCATCACCTTGTTCAACTACTTATAATCAATACACAACATGAGATTACCATCCTTCTTCTTCACAAACAATAGTGGTGAACCCCAAGGCGATACACTTGGCCTTATGTATCCCTTGTTAAGAATTTCCTTCAACTGCAGCTTTAGTTCCACTAACTCTGGAGTGCTCATCCTATAAGGTTGCTTTGATGTTGATGTTTCTCCTGGTACCAACTCAATAGAGAAATCCACTTCCCTATGAGGAGGAAACTCTAAAATATCTGACGGAATTACATCCTGAAATTGCTACAAAACTGGATACCTCTGCAATACTGCCACATCCTCAACATCCTTACCTTTTTCGCTGGAAACATGTACTGCAAATAATACACATCCTTTTCTGGAACTACACTTAGCCTGCATAGTTATAACCATTCTCACTGATGTAGGATTTTTCTTACCCTACAATATTCTCTTTTCTATGTCATCATCCAAACACTCTATAGCCTTCTCATAACAATCTACCTTAGTCCTATGAAAGTACAACTAATCCATACCAAAAATCATGTTGTACGAACCCAAAGGAAGCACATTCAGATGCGCCAAGCTCTCACCCAATGATGAACTCTTTTCTTAGTACATGTAGCCAACTGAACCAACCAAGACTTTGCATGCACTTCTTTACGCAAGCCACACTTATCCACTGGGTCAGGATTAACATAACTATAATTATATCCAGGATCGATCAAAATGGAATCAAGTCAATCACAAAGCTTACCTTCCATCTCAATAATGGATTCTTGGAGATCCGCATGCTTGTTATCAAATGCTACATAGATCCGAGGAATGCTCTGGCCCACATCCCCAACTGTCTATGCCTCTTGAGCATTGTATATTTAAGGTCTTCCACCCTGATACAATGGACAATCCTTCTTGCGATGATATTTTCCACATATCCAACACTGCAATAGTTCCTTGCCACTACATTTATTATGTTGCTCTCTCGGCTGAGGTCCATGTCCCTTCTTCATCACATTAAACTTCTTGTAAGGAGCAACATTTTCCTTCTCACTTGTATCCTGAGTTCTTTCCCACTTTGGAGACCATTTTCATTTGGTCTTGTCATTCCCTTTCCAATCACGCTTAGGCTCAATCTTGCGCGTTGATTTCTCATAACAATGCTTCAACTTCCCAATGACTTCCTCCAATAACCGAGACTCGTCATACTCAATTTGATCTTGAATGTTAAGGGTAGTCCATTAATGAATCTTTGAACCTTCTCCTTCTTGTCCCTAAGATATGACACATACCTCAACAACTCCAGAAACTTAGTCATGTACTCTTTGTCCATCATAAATTCCATCTTCAATTCATAGAAATCCTTAACCTTACCGTCATAGTATCTCTCTAACAAGTATTTATTTATGAAAATTCTCTTGAATTCATTCCAACTCAACTCCTTTGTCCCAATGCCTTTGAAATGCTTCACATCTTATTACCAAATATATGTCTTTCCCTTGAGACTGAAAATGGCTATCATGGCTTTCATGTTCTCTGTATAGTCATGTAGTTCAAATAACTTCTTCATTCCAAGAAAACATGCTTCTGCATCCTCCAGTTGCTTCAACTCTCCATCGAATTTAGGAGACTTGGCTTTCTTGAACTCATCTAACAAGTATCCCCTCTTACTCCTCCTATAAGGGTGATATAAATGATGACCATGTTTCCTATCTAATCCAGAACTAGAATAGAACCCATAACCACTACCTCTCATGTCAGGTGTATCCAAGAACCTATCATCTCTGACTGTATCATCCATGTCCAACATATGCCCCATCATTCCTTTCCTCCTATCCATAACTGATCCGCAGTTGTCCTGTCTCTGAAAATCTGACAAACTCTGAAGGATGATTGCATTGGCCTCTGCTTGTTTTTCTTGAGCCCTGGAAAGTCTTTCCTGCAATTGAATGATCCTGTCATTATTTTCCTTACAACTTATGATTTATGCCCATAAACTTCTCAAGGTGTCTACAATGTCAAGAGAGTACTCATATTTCTGTTACTCATATAATCTATAAGGAGAGTCATGTGAACTTTAATCCATCATTCTGCTAGTCATTTTTGATCTTCTTCTTCCTGCAAACATACCATGTCAGACAACCAAATATAAACATAATCAACATACCTCAATGAAGTTTAGGGGTGGCTATCTTGTCTGCAAAATCAATCCAAATCACTCTCACACACACACACACACACGATCATATCAATATATCAACATCATGCATGATAACATTACTTGCATACAATGACCTCATGCATGACAACCATAACCATGAAAATGCATGCATAACGACATGCATCTATCCCATCCAGTCCAAGTATTTGAACCATGCTCTGATACCACTTTGTAATGCCCACTCCCACATTTACCCGCTTTTACAATCCCTCTAGGTAAATGTGAAATGGAGTGATACTATGACATGAACCAACCTCATAGCTCTAGCTAAGGAAGTGGGGCCTACAATTGAGACTTACTGACCCCAAAATGACATCCTACGGGGACTACAGATCACCCAGGAGTTGAAGAAACACTCCAGGTGGTCAATCCCTGAGTTAGAACTTTGTTTCAATGGCCTAGACTCCCAACCACACCCTTGACACTACTTGCATGCAGTTGAAGG